>BMAU01012206.1:0-14859 GCA_019973935.1 Trichonephila clavipes | reverse complement strand
TATAAAAACTTTGCTTTCAAGACAAGCCCATGGAAATCGTTAATACTTATTAAACTTGTTTTTAATTTAGTATTAATTAATTAGTAATAAAATACTCTGTGCAGCACTGATACCTTAAATGTATATCGGCCGAAGTACTCGCTTTTTGCAGGAGTTCATTTAAAAGAAAATAAAACATTCTTGATATAATAGCTGTATTGTAAGGAGAGTAAAGCCAAGTGCGCGACAATGTTTACAAAACTGTAAAATGTTTTTTTTTAAATGATTGTTTAAATTATAATTAGTTTTAAGCGAATTTTAATTTTAAGCCTCACAGAATTAGTATTTATAATTGATGTTAAATAATGAACAATAATATAAAATTCCGATGAGGAATAATTGTATTATTTTTAATACTTAAAGCAAAAAGACTTCAACGTGTTTTAACCTGGGAGCAGGCGCGCACTCGATACGATCTAGCGGGGTTATTGAGTCCCCCCAATCCTTTTTTTTTTATAATTATTTTATTGTACACGATACAAATCGTTATTCCAGTGAATGATTTAATTAAGAGAAAGTTTACATACCTACTTTCAAGGACTTCTCAATTTTTCTTTGGTAACAAATAAACAGTTTTTCCAGAATCAACAATCTCGTGATTTGTGTATCACGCGTGACCACTTCCGGGTAAAAAGTGTATTCATTATGATAATATGTATGTTACTGCTAAAACAATTGTTAAGCTTTATATGTTTGAAAACACTCATCTTGGTCTCAGTCTTCGCATAGTAATCCATCAAAGTGTGTGTGTGTGTGCTCTCCGTGTTTTTCCAAATATCAAAAAACTGTTTTGCAAGGAAAAATGCGCAACAGAGAAATAAATTGCTTACAACTTCCTTAAATGAGAAATAAACACATAAAAGAGGGACTATAACTAACTGTACCAATAACTCAGAAGGTCAAACAAATTAGAGCTACAGAGTGTTTTTTTCCAGGTATAGAAGTTTAAGTTGGCATTACTTTCCAAGATGGCGACCGATTTAACAGATGTCAAGTGATTTATTCTTAGTTTGCTTTGGCAATTCATCATGAATAGACTCACTCCTGAACAACGCTTTCAAATTGAGCAATTTTATTTCGAAAATACTGGTCGCAATTTTCATAAGCGAATTTTGTTTAGCGATGAAGCGCACTTCTGGTTGAATGGCTACGTCAACAAACAAAACTGCCGCATTTGGAGTGAAGCTAATCCACAAGTGTATGTCGAAACACCGTTAAATCCAGAAACACTGACTGTTTGGTGCGCTCTATGGGCTGTTAGAATCAGTGGTCCGTACTTCTTCAAAAACGATGAAGGCCATAACGTTACATTCAATGGTGATCGGTATAGAGCCATGATTACTAAATTTTTCATTCATGAATTAAACAATCATGATGTGTCCAGGAGCTGTGGTTCCAACAAAACGGCGCAACATGTCACACAGCTCGTGCCACAATCGATTTATTGAAAGACACGTTTGGTGACCGCCTAATTTCAAGTTTTGGACCTGTGAATTGGCCTCCAAGATCTTGTGATTTAACACCGCTGGACTATTTTCTGTGGGGCTATGTAAAGTCATTGGTCTATGCGGATAAGCCACGAACGCTTGATCATTTAGAAGACAACATTCGCCGTGATATTGCCGATATACGGCCACAAATGTTGGAAAAAGTCATCGAAAATGGGACGTCCAGATTGGGCTACATCCGAGCCAGCCGTGGCAGTCCTATGCCAGAAATCATATTTAAAATGTAATGCCACAAGATTATCTTTCGAATAAAAAAAATTCATGTCAATCGAATAATACATCGTTGTTTTATTGCAATTTAAAGTTCTATACCTCTATAAAAATCACCTTTTATAATGTGCAATATATTTCAAAAATAAGAACAGTGATGAATTTTTTATGCTCTTGAATTTTTTCGATTCTGGATCTGGGATCTGTTTTTTCTCTGAAATAGTAGAATGTTAGTTTTAAAAAAGAATACGTAATAAAAACTCTCTCATCATGGGATTACAGCAAATTAAATAAAATATTTTTTATTTGGTTATAGGATCAAAGATAGCTAATTAAGTATTGAAGAAGTTTATTTTTTTTGATGACTTGATATTTCCTATAAATTATATCAGAGTAAAAGTGCATTTTTTATTATGTCCGAAAGTATTTTGTTTTAATTCATTCTAGTAAATTAATTATTTTTAAATCTTTTATTTTCGATTTGCTTGCGCTTCCTTCGTAAGGTTATCGCCCTCCCAGGGGGGCGCGCCCCACAGTTTAAGAAACACTGCCTTATATAAAAAAGCTTCTATAGTAATAATATTTTGTTTAGATAAAGTAAAGTCTTCTCCAGAGAGTCTGAACTAAGAATATTGAAACATTCACCTTATTTTTTTAGAGTTACCACCAATTGAAATAATTATCGGCGTTTTTTTCTTAAAAGTTCTCCCCTCTATTTTAGTAAATTAGGCATAAATTCACTTCTAAGTTATATGTTTCAAAAATTTTTTCAGCCTCTGTCTGAGCAATACACAAGCAAACTATGGTTTTAATAGAAGCATTTTTCATAAAAGGAGAATGTTTTGAATTTTGTTCACTCAATGCTCATTTTTTTGTAGAAATATTGTACTTAAATAATTTTTTTTTAAAAATATACTTAAAGCAACTTTAAATACGTTTTAAAATCTAAGTGACACTAAATATGATACATATTACCCATTTATAAGTTTTTAAAAATCAAGGTTCCGAACGTACGTGACTGGGAATGCTTGCAGTATGTTTAATTAAGATTAAAAATTGAATAGGAAAATTTTTTGCAGATTTCTGAATAGAGCATAAATTACATTTCTATTCTATTTTATTTATATTCTAAATGAAGTATTCTGTTTTTAATGGACAATCATTACTATTAAAATAATTATATACTATTGATAGCATTAGCTCTCTTAATAAAAAATCACATTTCATCTCGAGCATCCATATTCAGGAAGAGAGTAATAGTATGTGTTTAGTCATTTGATAGGAGATATTACAGAAACCAAACGTTTGGAATCCGAGCTCACATATTTATAAGAAACACAGTACTAAGTATACTCTAAAGGTTACGTTAAATATTTTAATTATTAATTTAATAATCTACAGTAATATATTCTTACTTCAAAAGTAAAGTTTTTTATGTTGAATATTGAATTCAATTTGAACTGCAATTAATAAATAATCAGCATCTAATTGTTCATAAATACACATTAAACATAACAATATGTATATATATATATATATTATTATCACGTGTATTGCGTAAACACACAAATGTAAATATATATACACGCAAACACACAAAATTTGTGCACAAATAAGCATATAAATTACACGTACATACACAAAATTAAATATAAATGCAAACAGATTTATGTATCCAGTAAGTTCTGAACCTTATTCTTAAGTTCTTAAGCAAGCTTTTTCTTAAGCTTAAATAGAAAAATGTACCTTAATACCATTTGGAAATTTTTCTACGACTCATTTTCCATAATTGATTGTCTTAGTTGAAAATTAAGTTAACTCTCTTACAACGACTTTCATAAAAAATATATTAATAAATATTTGAAAAAATTATATTGTTCCAAATGCATTGGAAGTTTTGAAGACTTGGTGAAACATGTTAACAAATAAAGGGAATAGTTTATTTTCTTAAGTAAATATTGAACATTGTGATCTACCAATTTTCTAGTTAATATTTGTGAGTCGTGTTTTTCTGATTATATATGTATGAATTATATAAAAAGACATATTTTTATGAAAAAAAGGCCAAAATATGACTTTGCAAGGAGGGGGGGATTCATGATATTCTCCATTACGTCACTGATAACCCCTTGGGACCTTTAAAACAGCGAAGAAAAGTTATTATTTTTAATTAATTGTTTACTTTTATTTCCCTAGTTTAAAAGATTAGATATAAAAAATATTGGGCCATGTAGGATTATTAAAAAGATGTATTGTGTTAAAAAATAATTAAAAAAAACTTTTCTTAGATGAATATTATTCTAAAAGCTGTTTAACACTAAAAAACAGTACTTCCCTTGAGGTATTAGTGAAAATTAATACTTTTTAAAACATTTAATCATATTTAAAATTAGCGTAACAAAAAAACACGTATAGGTGAAGTTTAAACGAATATTTGTGCAAAAAGGAAAGAGAAACAAAAAAAAAATGTATATTTTTTTTTATATTAACAGTCTAATGATTTAATCATACTGTGGTTCTTAGTTATGTTCATAGTTTTAAATATTTTTTTTCCTCTTTTATTTTCTCAAGTATTAGTATCCTTCTCTACTTGAAACTATCTTTATTATGACTTTTTTTAAAGAAACTTTGTAAAAATAAGAAGAGAGCTCCCTCTCGATTAAATTAATAACACTTGAATCATTTCTTCATTAAGATTTTTTAAGGTATAGCTACTTTTCTAACGAAGTTTGAACCTAAAAGTACTATAATTATATAATATGTTTTTTTACGTGTGTGTGTTGTGCTGTGTAGAGAGAGATTTCACGTGGTTTTGTATTGGAAGTAAAAAAAGTGTGAAGGAAAATATATTTTAATTTTGAAGAATATATACTTTGATGAATATTCTTTTGTACAAAGGATTAAAAAAATTACATTTTTCTGAAAGCTAAGTGGTAAAGCTTTTGAAGATACAAAGTGTGTGAGTCTATTTACAACAAATAATTTTTTTCAAACTCTATTTAAGGATCCCCATTTCTATGAAATTTTTACTAACTGCTTTATGTTGCTTCCATGACATTTAAACTTCTAAATACCGTAAATTAATACTAGAATTCGAACAAAACATTTATATAGTCAAGAAAAGTGGTAAAAAATGCCAAAATATCTTGATTTGCTTAAAGCTTTTGAAATTGAGATTTAGTATTTTTTAATATTTATGATTTTTTGATGCGAACAGTCAACAGTTAAAATTCATGTAGAGTAAGCTTAAATTGCAGAAAAAATATGTTTTTGCCAAAATAGTGCAATTAATTTTTTGTATACATAGAAATCTGAATTTTTTGCGGTATATATCCTTCAAGGGATTCTCTGATTTTGAAATCTGATGCAATTATTTTCAGTATTTTTTAGACTATAACTTGCATTCATACTATTTTACAATTCAGGAAAACAAAAGCATCTATTTATTTTGCAATTATTTGCTAAAATCATATTGTATATATATAGTATATGTATATATATATATATATATATATATATATATATATATATATCTGCAAAGAATATATAATATACTAGAGGACCCGACAGATGTTGTTTTGTACACACATCTTAAATTCAAAAATTCCATTTCCAGAATTGGTTTGAAATAATCAAATAGAATATAAGCAAAACAAAAATGACTGTTACCAAATTAACAAATTAAAATACAGTTGTTGAAAAAAAATGGGAAAAAATCACTTAAAAGTTTAATTTAAAAAAACACTAAGGCGAATTTCGAAAAAAAATCTTCGTAGTGCACATCATTAGGACCTATAGTAATTATGTGCCAAGTTTTATACTTCTGGGTTGCTTAGAAGTGAAACACACAAACAAACTATTTCCAATAGGAAATAATTTTAAATAAAAAAAAGTTTAATAATGCGTGTAATCAGTTAGCTACACAAATAGATTTGTAGGTTAGGAAAATTGTTGTCAACGCACGTGTAAATTTAATAGAAAATCATGTAAAATACTCACTTCAATTGCATTCTAAATTTGGAGAATGTATAGTTTTTTATGCACACTTCAAAACTCTTCAAACACTAATTACATCTGAATGTAATAATTTAATTAACACACGATTTATTTTAACAAAATTATAACACGAAGTGACAAAATATTTTCCTGAAATGATCATCATCCAACTGTCGGGACCAACTTGAATTATAATAAAAGATTTTTGAACATTCGATACTGCGATCGTAGCGCAGTCTGCCGGATCCAATGTAAAACATTCCAAGATGAACAATTTATAAATAAAAAAATAATTAAATAAGCATTTCTAAACCGAATTATATATCTAAACCATTCTCGAGTCCACTGTAACAGACAAAAACTTTCATCAAAATCGGTCCAGCCGCTTAGGAGGAGTTCAGTTACATACACACGAATAGAAGAATTACATATATAAAGATTATTTAAAAAGATATTAATTAAAAACGCTAAAAAGCGTGAATTATTAGCATTTTAGTAACAATAAAGACCGGGTTTGGCCAGTTTGGCTGAAAATCAATTTTCGATGCCAACTTACGTCTTTTTCAATTCCTACTATTAGCTCACGATCTCTCTACATATTTTATTTGTTTGCTTGTTTATTTATTTATCTTGGTGGAAATTTCAATCGTTAATAAAATACATTTTAACGCGCTCAATTGAGCTGAAATGTAATGTGCGTGATTATTTTGGATGACAATGCAATAAATTAATAAAAATTAAATGATGAAAAATAATTATTTAAAATTTTACAAATACAGCCACGTTGGTGACTTAGCATCCCTTTTGGCGACTTATGTCAAAATTTGAAAAGGTTTTTTTCTCACGTGTTAAGGCATTCTGTTGAAAGGAAATTTTATACGGATGACAATACGAAACGTTAATGATAATTAATAGAAATTAATTACCACTTTATGTTGTGATTCTGTCATATGTATATACCTATTTATATTAATTGCAACTATTTAATCAAAAGTAGCTAAAATAAATTTTTTCTTGGTTGATCTAAGTAGGAATATATTTAATTTTTTTTATATTACTTGTTTTTATAACAATAGCGTAGTTACAAAAATGCAGGTGAATGTTGAGTTGTATTTTTTAATGTTTTTAATTAATATCTTTTTAACTAATTGCGATATCGGACCGAATTGTGAATCTAAACCATTATCGATTTTACTTGAACCCACACAAAAAATTTCATCGAAATCGGTCCAGCCGCTTAGGAGGAGTTTAGTGACATACACACGCACAGAATATTTTTATATAAAAAGATATATATATATATAGTAAATATCTTATAAAAAATAAGTAACTAAATCTATAATCAATTAATTCTAACATAGCATACAACATGCACAAATTTTAAATCTAACTGTTTTGAATTCATGGATTATATTCTTCATTTTATTTCCTATTATGCATACATTTTTTGCTAAACAGCACTATAGAATCCTTTAAGAAAAAGTAAGATTAACCTTATTTTACCACTCTAAGTCAATGACAGCTTTAAATGCATGATAGTTTTCCAATTTGGTTTTTTTAATGGTTTTTTTTTCTTGTTTTACTCGATTTCAGATTTTAAGCTCATTAATTTTGTAGGATATTTACTTTATCCATCATTTTATTATTTATTGTTACTAATTTTTATGATTAAAATGATTTTAATAAATGCTTTTCATGAATAGCTTAAATTTCTCAAGTTTAAAACAAACACACCTAGCATTACAAAAAATTTGTTTCCTCAGTTACTGCATAACAGTAATTTTCACATATAATTATGGCTAAAATAATAAATCATGTTCTAATAAAAGGTTTAAACTATTTATTTATGGCTCTACTTATTGATGAATAGGTTTTTAACACTAGAAAAATTGAAACTTAGTATATACTTAAACTGCCCAAAGCAGTAAAAAGGACTGTATTCTGAAAGAATGACTAATGTATAAAGAAATTTATTTAGAAAATGAACTTTTAATATTTTTTATGTTATTTACAGTCGTATAACAAGTTATATGATAAATTAGCACATAAATATTAGCAATAAAAATACTTAACTTGGAAAACACATATTTTAAAAAGTTCTAAGGAATTGTGTACTGTATATGTAATTGTTTTTCTAATTTAAATTAAAAAGCAGTCAAAATGATTTCATTGGACAGTCTAGTGCTAATAAAAACATAATATACATATATTTGCTAAATTTTTAACTTCAATATTAAATTTTGTTTCTAAGCCATTTGCTTAGTGTAAAAATGCCTTGGATTATAACTTTTTCCCCTTAACTAGGAAGATTGAGAAATAAATGCCTTTAAAATAATTAACTGCTGAAGAGAATTCCTTGAAAGAAACTGCTGAATAAAGTTTATCAAATAATAAAAACTATTCAGTTATAAATATTTTGTCCTTTTTCTATTTAATCGGTACAAATATTTTAAACAATTAACTGTTGAATATTTATGTAAAGAGATATGTATTTATGTAATGTGAAAAACATTAAGCCAAACACAATTTTTATTTCTAAACATTGCTAATGATAATATCTTTTTTTAAAACATGTCTTTCTTTCTTTGACAAGGAATTATTTCCATTTTCTGATACAAAACAACGCTTTTCGTTTCGATGATTCAATATTTTATCGTTCACTTTATCAAATTTTGTTAATGTTTTGGAGAAATGATACATTATTTCATTAAAGGTATGTGTTTGTGTGTTGTGTGAAAAAGAATTTGAACATATTTAGCTGAAGGACATATTTTTATTAACTGCCAGTCGTCACATATCTTAATACAGCTTAAAAGGATTTTTTTAATATGATTTAATGATTGTATTCACAATGATTTCTTTATGGATACGATAGGATACATATAATGTACGAACTTATTGAAGAAAAAATTAAGAGAGAGATTTTTTTTAATCAGTCCTAAGTAATCTTTTTAAGCTTAAATTATGTTTGCTAAAATTCTGTTTCTGTACAGTTACGGACAAATAAGCTGTTTTAAAAAATAATTTATCTTACTCAGTGATTTTAATATATGTTTTTTTTCAGAAATTTATTTAGAATTATTTGCATTTTTACTGAGTTGCATTCTCGAAAAAATATTGACAGTTACATTATGCTCTTTAGGTGTTTGGTACATTAACCAAACGTAAAAATAACATAGTATACCTCCTAAGAATTCAAATATTTAAAAATTTACATTAGGCATGCATTCATTAGATGTTTAGATATAACAAATTTTAGATACATAAGTATCATAAAGATTGAGTTTACATTGCACGTGCTTTTAAATTGATGTCCTGGTTTGTTATATCGAAATTGTTCAATTCATATATATATATAATATTTCGTTAACCCTGTATAAGACGTTGAAAATATACTTACCACCAATAATTTAGTTTTGAAATGTCCATTGTAAGCTATTTTACCTTCTGTGTGGTTTGAGCCTTTAGCACTTGGACTAGCATGCCAACTGAAATCTAGATTTTCAAGTAGCAAGCGAAAAGGATGACGAGTAAAGCTTCATAGCAGGAAATTTGTTCCAAATGGAATGCAATTGACTAAAGTTGATCATCACATACCAACCTGTAAAAAAAAATATAGGATTTACTCTTTTTACTTTTCTAAAGCACATGAGAATGAGTTACATCTGTGTAGCGAGCGATGCCCTTTAGGTATTTATCACTGTAATATGCATAAATTCCTAATTCTTGAACACTAAACGTATCTGATGTATATTTCGCTGATTATATATTTCAGTATTTACAAATTATTTTTTTAAAATATTATTTAATACAACATTATAAAGATGCAAAGCACAATATTGTCCATCTTTAAATTGCTCCCAGGGGATGATGGGAAACATATCCCCCCCAAAAAAGAAATACTGGTCTTAAAAATAAAATTAGTTTCAAGTAATAAGTTCCATGAGAGATGAGATAATGTTTTTTTAGTCAAGTAAGTTTGATTTCGACTTCATAACTTTTTACACAGATATATGAATGTTATTTTATTACATGTTACAACACCTAACGTCAGATTTTAATTATAAAATAGTTTATTGCTTATTCCATGAACTATTTCTCTTGTCTACATATCACTTTGACCATGAATGTGAAATGGAATGGAAACCACTTTGCAAACTCTGCATGATGCTTAATGTATTATACCATCGACCAATATTGCCAAATCCCAAGATGTCGCCAAATGCCCTAATGTAAGAAATTTGTAGAAACTATTCTAGCGCATGCGGAAACACACAGATAAAATAGTGGTGACAGCATTTAGTGACATTTGTTTAATTGGTAATGTCTTTTCGTTTCGGGAAACTATTCTACGCAACGTTATAAATTATCCTTTAATTTCTTCGCATGCATAAACTGATGCATCAATTTGAATGGAATGAAGTGAATATGTATGGGCAAAATAAAATGAAGACTTTTCTGGAATTGAATTCATTTATCCAAGTTTTGAAAATTTTCTTAAACATTCTAATAGAAATTAAAAATTTGGAGGAAATATATTTCTTTAAAATAGACATAAAATATTTTGAAACAATTAGAGGAAATATGTAATTATTTTATTATTATTTGCTATTTCAGACGTATTTTATTATGTTCAAATCAATACACAGATCCAGGTTTAAAGTGGAACATACATATAATTTTCGATGGAAATGAAAATATGCACACGAACTTAAAATAGCCGGTGGACGGAAGCTTTATGCATAAAAAATTCATCTTGGGCTAACGTGACATGGATATTTACAGTGGATTACCAGTTCATCCGTTGGCCATGCCATATGACAGTGGCTCAGAATGTCGATCTTTATTGACCATGTTAAGTGGAAATTTAGATGGTCAAAAAAAAAAAGAACTGGAAATTATAAGAAACCGAATTGATTGTTTCAGGCAGTCAAAGATTTTAGAGCTTTTTTATTATTGAAACTTAAAAAATGTAATCATATATCTCTTACAAAAGGTGATTATTGTTAATTGTTCATTACTATGAGACAAATGGGTATGATGATGTTAGCTGGTCGTTCTATTTTTTTGTTTTGTTTTTGAACTTAAAACTCAAACTCAGAGGCGCAACAGCCCATGAGAGCCAGGGCCTACTGTGCCCATTCAAATATACGTGACCATCGGGCGCTGAGGTGCAATAACAGATGTCCCGATCAGGTGGTCAGTATAAAACGAGAGACCCCCAGTGTTTAAGTCACCAAGCAGGATTGGTACTTATTTATCGATCCACTGCAGTAGAGATGACCTTGCCCAGACCTGTGGCATGGAAGCGCGATACGCTACCACTCGACCACTGGGTCTCTTGTTTTTAAAACTTATCATTTTTTAAAATTGTTTTATACATTATAAAAAAGAAGAATGTGCAGTAAGATATATTTCTTTATGCGATTCGTGGCATTCTCTTCGAATATGTTTGCCCTTTGAAGATCGCAGATAAGGTTAAACTTGAAAGAGGCTATATGAGATGTATGAATTTTAAAAAAGTAATAAAGAGAGAGGAACCAACTCCTTTTTTTCTCTTTCTTATACTTGCAATGTATTCTAATCTTTTAATCCATTATTACTAAATATATCCAATTATTGTCATGAGAAATTTGTTGATTTATACCATTCATTTTTACAGTACATTGTTTTATAGGATTAATTCAATTTTGTTTACTGAGGACATCAGTAACAGCAATCACAGGTATATAAACAAAAACTATTTGTAATATCAGTTAGTTAATAAAGTAATGTTATTTGGCAAGTGGTTCCAAATTCTCAGTACAATCTAACAGTTCCTAGATATGTTTCTAAATAGTAAATATGCCAATCATATATAAGTTAGAATCCCACAAGTTTTATATTATTTTGCGTGATGCAATGGTCTAAAGCAGTGTTTCTCAAACTGTGGGGTGCGCCCCTAGGGGGCGTGATAACTATGTGAGGGGACCTCGAGCATATTGAAAAAGTTGAAAACAGAAGATTATTTAAAACATGTATTAATTTATTAAAAGAGAACAAAATACTTTTTGTCATATAAAAAATAAAATTAACATTTACACTGATATAATACACTTACAAATGTATCAGTACTGCATAATGTATTTTATAATTAACTTAACAATAATAAGTTAAGAAAAAATTTAATAATTACCAGTGACCCGAATGTCTTTTCCCATTTAACCATACACAAAAACTTATCTTGATAATTTGTACTGTTTATAAATAATTCTTTAACTGCCGATTAAAAGGTGCGCTATTCGCTCCCCAATGCCACCGTTTAACTCGAAGCGAGCATATGTGACGTATTGGGAGGGCAGGGGGAGAAAAGGAATACATAAGAAAAAATCCTCTGGTGTACGTAAATCCTTCACAACCACTATTCAAGTCCTTTTATTGCATTCCAAAGCCTTCGGAATAATTTTATGGATAACAGTGCATAGAAAAAAATCGTGTTTTGGAAAGACGTATATATACGTCCGGGGCATTTGATGTACAGGTTGAGTAAGACGTTTATATACATCAGTGGCATTTAAGAGGATAAAGTCGTATTGTAGCTTTAGTGTCAATGTATAGTATTATTGAATTCAATGCATTGTTATTTGTTTGTAAGGGGGCGCAAAAAAAATCTGATTGAATATTGGGTCGCCAATATTAAAAGTTTGAGAAGCACTGGTTCCCACCTCTCGGATCACGAACCGGTACCGTTTCGATGATCCAATGGTACCGTGCCACCCAAGGAGGGGTAAAATATTTCCTAATTGTGGAGTATTTCTCTTCATTTTGTGGGATTTTAAATGGATGCAATACAGGCCTTACAACACCTAGGCCTGCTGAGTATCAAATTATCAATCTGATCTTGGGGAATATTACACCACTCATCAAGCAATGCCCTTACGAAGTTCCAATAGACAGGTGGGAGAGAAATTACGGGCTGCAATTTGTCGGCCAAGCATATCCCACACATGCTCTATTGGATTCAAGTCCGGTGAGTTTGCTGGCCAATCCATACGGGTGATATCTTCGATCGAAGATATTCTTTTACAATGTTTGCACTGTGAGGACGGGCGTTGTCATCCATAAACAGAAATTCAGCACCCATGGCGGCCCGAAACAAACGTACATGTTGTTCCAGAATGACATCCCGATAGATGTGGCCTGCCATCGTTGCACTCTGAACATGCAGGTCAGTTCTGGAACCAAGAATAATTCCTCCCCAAACGAGCCATCCTGCACCACCGTAACGGTGTCGTTCTATAATATCCTGTTAGAGACAACGGGTACCTGGTGCTCTCCATATTGAAGTCCGGCGAGAATAAGACTGCAAACTAAACCTGGACTCATCGGAAAACATCACACAAGACCACTGTTGTGGTGACCACTCTCTACTCCATGTTAATCGCAGGCGACGGTGAGTTGCGGTAAGTGGAACACATCTGACAGGCCTACGAGCATATAGACCAATGTGCCCTAAGCGTCTGTAGATGGTCTGCCTTGAAACTGTCGTACCGATAGCTGAAGAGAGCTGACGAGACAGGTCTGATGCTGAGCTCCGTCTTTTTTTTCTTTTAGCAGTAACTGCCAAATACCGGTCCTCAATTGGCGTTGTAACTCGGGGCGACCTGTGCTGTAACATCTACTCACATTACCATCATCTTGGAATCGTTGTTAATGCCTGAGATGACACTCTGGGTGATTCCAAGTTCCTCGGATACTTCCAGCTGGGTACTTCCACATTCCAGTCATCCAATACCCTACCACGTAAAAAATCATCCAAATGTTTCTTTTGTGCGATAACTATGCGTTATTGCACTGAAAGGTTTTAAAGTGCTTGTGAACAATTTTACTTCTTGCCACCATTCCCTATATACCCCTCTCTTACACTCGTCATTGTAACGTACTATCCGCGCCATATGGTGGTTTCCTGTAATTTGCATATTCTTCTTCAAGATGTGTGTGATAATTCTACAGGTAAAATTTTTATTTTAGAGTTCAATTTATTAATTATTCTTCATTTATTGACATGAGTGTATATAAAAGATTCAATCAAATTCCCAAACCATACCGTGAAAGAACATTAGGACTTTATTACTATTTCTAGTAAAATATTTAATCAATATTTTATTAAAATGCTCTAATTAAGGACCAACCATTTTTGTTTTGAAATAATATTCTGTTATCCTATGGCGTCTTTCAATCCTAGTGTCATACATTTTAACAATAAACCTTGGAGGATCTAATTTTCGATACTCGTCAGCGTTTGTGTTATCACTTGTCATTCTTGGACAAAAGAGATGCTACATCTTTATGATAAAGTATTCATTCTTAACAATAAGGTTACAATGGCTACGACGACAAAATACAATCTATTCATAAAATAGTGTAGTTCAAGGTAAAAAGTTACTGATATAAAGTGGGTATCTTTAGTGCATATTCAGTTACGTAATTTGTAGCAGAAAGAGGAAAACTAGTACTTCGACTATAATTTGTACAATGCTTATGCGTAAAGATAATTTTTCATGTTAAATCATTGTAGGAGAATGAATGTTATGGCAACAAGTAAGGACTTTTATGCTACTATTACATTCATGTTGGTAAAAAGAATTAAACAAAAATCTTTAAATGTTATTTGGCAATTAGTTTCGGTCAATAAACAGTGATGGAAAGTAAATGTATAAAATTGAAAAATATAGGACAATTTAATTACTCAAAAAGGATATAAAAAAAAAAAATTACAAAAAGAATGTGTTCAGGTAAAACTGTATGAAATGACGAAATAAAGCCTTAAGGAGATTGGCAATTAACTTAAAAGGAACTTAAATATAATTTAATAGATTTTCTAATATTTACTAAACAAAAGAATAAAGAATTCGATTTTGCTGTATTCCTTTAAGATATGTGACTACCCCAAAATCCTCTGTTTGGAGAAAATTTTCGAATTTTTTTTATGTTTTTATATTATAGCCCATACGCTTAAGATTCCAAAAATACTTTATTTTAGTTCCTACGATATTTAGAAGCTAAGTTATAGCTTATTTAGTAAACCGGAAATGGAACTTTCAAAACCGGAAATGGGTGTTTAAAG
>BMAU01012199.1:0-10806 GCA_019973935.1 Trichonephila clavipes | reverse complement strand
AATCATGACGTGCAGGAGCTGTGGTTCCAACAAGACGGTGCAACATGTCCCACAGTTCGTGCCACAATCGATTTATTGAAAGACACGTTTGGTGACCGCATAATTTCACGTTTTGGACCTGTGAATTGGCCTCCAAGATCTTGTGATTTAACACCGCTAGACTATTTTCTGTGGAGCTATGTAAAGTCATTGGTCTATGCGGATAAGCCACAAACGCTTGACCATTTGGAAGACAACATTCGCCATGTTATTGCAGATATACGACCACTAATGTTGGAAAAATCATTGAAAATTGGACGTCCAGATTAGACTACATCCGAGCCAGCTGTGGCAGTCATATGTCAGAAATCATATCTAAAATTTAATGCCACAAGAATATCTTTCGAATAAAAAAAATTCATGTCAATCGAATAATACATCGTTGTTTTATTGCAATTTAAAGTTCTATACCTCTAAAAAAAACACCCTTTATATCCAAAAGTTTCCAAATTACAGCCTGGACATCATACTTTCCCTTGCATTGTACTTTGATTAATTTGGTATAAACAACTTCACAATAAGAGTGTCTTTATAATGAGCTATAAAGATAAAATCAAATAATTTATGACATTTGGTGAGGCATGATCACGAGGCTTGTTTCATTCATTAAAATGAATTAGAACTCGTTTTAAAAAAGCTAAAGAGCTTATAACTTCAGTAACTGTAAAGATGTTCCACCAAGCAATTCATAAAAGCTACTCAGAGCTAATTACAAACATACACTATACACTTCATTAGCTTCTCAGTTTGAAAAAACAGGATTCCAAGGCATACTGGAATTGATGAAAATGAGGTGGCTGATACCCTGGCTAAGGATTCAAGGAGACTTAATAGTAACACCAACACTGCAATCATCGTCAACTTAAGCAATATAAACTCAGTTGCAAAATCAAGACATAACGACCGCATTTCTCAAACTATGGGGTGTGCCCCCTGGGGGTGGCGTGATAACTCTAGGAGGGAGGTGGGAGCATATTGAAATGTCGAAAACGAATGGTTATTCAAAGAAACTATTAATTTATTGAAAGTAACAAACAAAATACATTATGACATAATAGAAAATAAAATGCTCACATATTTACAATGAATACATTTATAAAAGTATCAGTACTGCATGATGCATTTTATAATTAATTTAACAATACTAAGTTAAGGACATATTTAGTAATTACTATTGACATCATGATCTTGCCATACATAAAATAACATACAAAAATTAACACTTATCTTCATAATTTGTACCATTTATAATTAATCCCTATACTGCCGATTAAAAGTTACGTGATTCGCTCCCCAATGCTACCATGGTCCACGTAAGAAGGTGTATGTGATGTATGGGGAGGGGGAAAGAAAAGGAATAAATAAGCAAATAATCTGAAATAAGTACATCCTTCTCATAAACTGTCACGGTTCGTTTATTGCATTCGAAAGTCTTCGGAAAACTTTTATGGACAGAAAGGATCGTACTTCGGACAGACGTATATGTACGTCCGGGGAAAATAACACTTTAGCTGAGCGAGGCATTTGTATACGCTGGTGGAACTTAGGAGCTTAAAGTCGTATTTTAACTTTCTTGTTAAAGTATAGTTTTCTTGAAGACATTACATTGTTATTGTATGGAAGTAGGGCGTGATAAAATTATGATTGAATATTGGGTTGCAAATATTGAAAGTTTAAGAAACACTGCTTAACGTTAGAAAAATCAAGCTGAAACACAAACTTCCCAAAATGAATACAAGTACAAACCTTGCAAGCATACTGACAAGGCTTAGAGTAGGAAAATTTAGGGGCATAGGGATTCAAAAAAGAAATTAATGTTTCTGCAAAAACTGTAACGGTATGGAACTTAACACAGAGCATATTTTCTGCTGTCTTGCAATTCTGGCAAAATTGCACCACATTAGTAACAACTTATGGGAAGATAATGCATCCAGATTGCCGATTCAACCTTTGGTCGAATCAAATTATTGGTTTATGATAAGACACCAACCAACTATACGTTCTTCGAAATTTGTTCCAATCGACTTATCCAAACTCGAAACTGTTTGGTTTAAAATTTGCAGTTTTTTGATTCAATACCTACATTTCTTTTATCACAGTTTGTAACCCATTTAAATATACGAAAGTCATCTACTGGTAAATCATGAAATATCAAAATACATTAATTTTTTTTCGTAAGAATTAAAAATCTTTTATGAGGAATTGAAAACAATTACACTTAAGTTTTAACGCAGTTTGTCTTACAAAAAAGGAAGAATTTATTAAAAAATATTTGCATCTCTGTCAGTGGAAAATGCCGATAAAGCATTATTGATTAAGCTTTGATATTTAAATTTTTATCTATCCCCTTTTCAGATTTTCAATTCAATACTGTTTTTCATTTTAAAATATATCATTCGAATTACATGTAACTGACCTAACAAATGTTTTAAAATAATTATATTCCGCACAAATTTGTTCTGCAGTATTAGTTTTTAAAAACTCTTAATCTCGAATTTTACACAATTATTCAGCATTCTTATTCAAGATAAACATCCCCAGTTTCTTTTTGCATTTATATATAGTTACTAATATTAAATATATATTTTTTTACTCAGGGACATTTTTTATATATTGTTACAATTGATGGTAAAAAAAATGACGTTTGAGCATTTTTATTGACATGTATCATTAAGCGCCCTGTAAATAAAGAGCTTTTTTCATACGTTTTTTTTCTGTGCTTAAGAAAGTGATTTTCATCATACTTTTATTTCATGGATGCATATGGGGGCAAGGAATTATGGTAAAGAATAGCTTAAAATATTATGAAAAAGAATTTTTTTAAATGATAAAACGTGCTGATTTAAACTCACTCATATATTACTTCTTAAATTTATTCCGTGCATATTAAATTAGGATCACACAATTTTTTTTTATAATTTTAGTTAACTGTCTCATGGTTCAATTTTGTTTTAATTTTCAAAGAATTATGTTATTACTCTTTTTTATTTCTGCGTTTTCGATGTTTTTTAAAAATTACAAGACAGCAGTAAACTATTCTAATTTAAACATAGAGAGAGATGACTGATAAAAAAAGAAATATCCGTTTAAGTGAATTACTATTTTGCACGAATGTTTTTTTTCAATTCAGTTTTACATGAAAGAGATATTTAAATATTTTTTTTAAAATAATCGTTTGTTTAATGCGATGTAAGAAATGAAAAATCTGGTTTGACTTTGCGTAAATCTTTTGAAATTAGTCAAATAAGTATACCAAACTCCCCAAATTATTAATGTTTACTTGATGGAATACGACAAGCAGTCGACACAAAATTCCCCTAATCCATAGCCAAATTATGTTTGTTAAATTCCGTGTGTAATTAGCTCCAACTTGAAGAAGAAAGACGCAGATAACCATCATGAAGAAATCAGTTTTATTTCTTTCACTAAAATCCACTAAATTTCTACTAAAACTCAACATTTTTAATTGCATATAAAACATGCATCTTTACATCAGGGCAAATAAGATTATGCAGCTTTGTTACGTGGTTAAGCAGACATGAAGAGTTATGGATCTACGTTCTGAGCCGCCTGACGCAACCAATCCAATACAGTGCCCATACAATCATCGGTCACGTCTTATAAAAGTCTTTAAACAGTGCTTCTCAAACTTTAAATATTTGCGACCCAATATTCAATCACAATTTTCATCGTGCCGCCCCCCTCCTCCCTCCCTTCATATAATACCAATGCATTGAATTTAATAATACTGTACTTCAAAGCTGAAACAAGAATACGACTTTAACCTTTTAATTTTCATTGGCGTATTTCAACGTCTCGCTCAGTCAAAGCGTTAATAGCTCCGGGCGTATATATACGTCTTTCCGAAGTACGATCTTGTGAGTGCACTGCTTTTCATAAAATTATTTTGAAGGCTTTCAAATGCAATTAAAGGACCTTGGCAATGCTTGCAAAGGATATACTGATTTCAGAGGATTTGCTTATTTATTTATTTCCTTTTCCCCTTCCCTCACCAATGCATTATATACGAGTGCCTACGTAAACTGTGGTATATGGGAGTGAATTGCTTAACTTTTAATCAGCACTTAAGAGATTAATTATAAACAGTACAAATTAGTAAGATAAGTGTTAATTTGTCAATACAATTTTATATATGGCAAGCCAATGGGATCACTGGTAATTAGTAAATTTGTTCTTAACTTAGTATAATTAAATTAATTATAAAATACATCATGCATTATTGATACATTTATAAGAGTATTATATCAGTGTAAATGTGTATTTTATTTTTTATTACGTCAGAATGTATTTTGTTTAATTTCCGTACATTCATAATATTTTTAAATAATATTTTGTTTTAGACTTTTCAATATGCTCACCCCCCCCTCGTATCACACCCCTTTAGAGGGCCTGCCCCATAGTTTGAGAAATACTACCTTATAGCTTCGGTTGAGTACATTATCTGGCTGAAATTTCGCTTAGAGCGCTCACCATGCCAATACAACTGATGATGATTGTATAAGATTATTTATGTAAAAAGTAATTTATGATGAAACACACACTTGAGGAAACTGATAGAAATTATGAAAAAAAATAGCAATCGCTTAATGCATAATTATCAGAATTCAAGCAATTAGAGAAATGTTTTTACAAAGTAAGAATCCATATTTGAAAGCAAAAGAACTATAACATTTTAATGAATCCTTTTTAATTATCCTATTATTAGTGATACATGCGTTAGATTTACTTTAGACTATTATTGAACATTCGCTTATGATTTGTATAGTTGAAAAAAAGTTAATTTTATTTATTGTATTTTTTTGTACATTCACAAAGACAAATACATATCTTTATCTTGATGCAATATTCACCAAAACAGTTAGATTGGTTCAATTGGAAATGAAATCCAAATGCTAAACTTATAAATATATTAGATTTTTTTTTTTTTAAAAAAAAGAAACCCTGTGTATTATTTATGAGTTTAAAGATCATAAGTTCACTTTGTTTAAAAATGCTTTATTATTATTCAAGGTAGGATGCGTTCATTTCTTTTCTATCGATATTGTTTCAAATCAAATCATTAAGAAAATCATTTAAATTAACAAAATAATTCAAAATATTTTTAACTAGATTCTTGATATAAACCTAAAGATTTATAAATAATAAAAATATCACTTAAAATTAATGGATGTCGTGTAATTAAGAGTTAACTGCATTTTGTATCACTTTAAGAAATAAACACGGTTTTTTACTTAGGCATATTTTTTTAAAAATCTTACAGTATGTAGTACATAATGCATGAGTAGTTGTTTTATGCATTTCTTTTTAATCTAAACACAGAGAGAAATGATGCTTCATCTGCCAAATAAAAGATATACACTAGAAATTAGAAATGATTTTTTTCTCTATGTACCTCATTAATATAATGAAGTAAAAGGAATCTCAAAATCAACAAATATATCTCACAAGAAATAAAGAATTTATGATCATATTTTTATCAAAAAGAATTGTTTCGAATAAAACATCAAAAAAAAAAGGGCGCGATAAAAATTTCCATTTATATTTAATAATAAAAATTCTATATACCTTATAATTTTCTCCGATAAAATAAAATTTTCTAATTTTAAGAACGTTTCGTTTGTATTGGATTCGGATTTTATTTTATTCATTGTTTTTTTCTAATCTTATCCACGTTTGAAAATATTTATAAAATACACACATAATTATATACAGCATAGCTAGCTGTAGAATTTTATTTATGTTACAACTATATTACTAAAATCAATTTTCCTTTTCCAAAGAAATGAATTAAATTAAATGAATTCTGAGTGGAGGGTGTAAACGTTAATTATAAGTTTCCTAAAGTTTAGTTCCGAAAGGCGCAAGACATATGTTTCCATTCTTTAGTAATTATCTTCTAATGAAGGATTTCAACAAATCAGTCTATAATTATTGCTCATTTCGGGAATTTTGTAAGACTTCCAAAAGTGAAGACATCTTTACGAATCATCTATTTCAATAAATTAAAATAACAGGAAAATTTTTTTCAAAATAAGTTTATATAATGCGTATTATTTACGCTGGAATAAATATTTAAGAGAATGTATTAATTTTCATTTTAAGGGGGTCACTTCACGCAGCATTTTCCCTATCTCCGTAATGTTAAAAATGACCAAGTTTAAGGAACATTTTTTAAAAATTGGCTGGTTGTACAGTCATGAATTTTTTTGTGTATTCATTGTATTGTTTTTATTATTTTAAAATGGGCATTTTTCAAAATTTTTATTAGTTTTTTTTTAAAAAAATTCATATGTGGATTAACACGTCAAAAATTTTAAAACGATGAAAATTCTTGTACATTTTAATCCATAAATATTTTTTGAATAATTTTTTTGACAAAACCTCTCATTACAACATTTATTTGTATAGTGTTAACATATGTGCAAAGTTTCAAGGCTGTAAAATAAGTAGTGTTTTCAAAAATGTTCCTTTTGTGTTGAAATTTACACTTTTGAGAAATAGTGATTTAAAGTACAAACTTACTATTAACTAATGCATACCAGAACTATAACTTGGATTGCTAGTGTCATCTGCAAGAGATCATCTTCTTGCCTACATTTTAATTGTTTGTTTTTAATTCTGGCTTCTTTGGTTCATTGTAAAACTGACTATTCAGCTTTCCTAATACACGGATGATCTACTTCTTGCAATGCTCGACATTGGTAAAATTTAGATGTTGAATGTTTAATACATCTAAAACTTTCAATTTGGTAATGAAGCTTTGATTATATAAGTATATAGCTTCATGTACTATAGTTTTTGAAGTTCCCAATTGCACAAATAGTTTTTGGAATTATACACCAAAAACTATTTCCGCTTTCACTAATATTTTGAGTTTTATCAAGCAAGCATCCAGATAAATGTTCAAGATTAGTGACCTCTAAATACTTTGTTTATGTAATTCCTAATTACAATAGGTAAGTCGTGTTTATGCTTGTATGTGTAACCTTTCAGTATGGACATATTATATCTACACCACAAGTCACATCCCATGGGGCATAAACCGTGTCGTAGATTCAAACCTATGAACATTTTATCAAAAATTATAGTCCATATAGCTTGCCTTATGGCTGACAAATTTTTCCGAGTTGTTTTGAACAGCCAAAACATAGCAACTTTGCAATTTGTTTATTTCAGCATCTGTCAAGCCATTACGGCATCCTAGAGATTTTTTGTCTTTAAGCTTTCTGTCTTTTAATTTTAATTTTAAGGCCCTAAGTCATGTCCCCATCATTTTCTCAACATGATTAACACATTCTAATTGTTCAATATTGACATATCTTTAGATTCTAAAACTGATTTGTATGCTTTAGAGTTCCCATATAGTCCAAATATTGTGTATATCGTAAATTGTGTAATGTCTGCGAGTGATGAGAGATACAAAAAAAGTGCACCTCTTCAACTTCCATTCCCCTACTACTATTTTCAATGTAACTTGCCGAACACTCATTGCTATGTACATCGCTGTTAAAATTATAAAAACATTTCTGCGATAATATTTTAGCATCAACAACTTTCCCAGTGTCCAAACTAACTGCCGTAACAACACCATTTAGAAATATATAGCTTATTTTTAGCCAGGTGCCATTGATAGCCACTGGTACATTTGGTTATCCATTATTTTTATTGTTTCGGCAGCAGATAAAGCCATAGACACTTTGGTTACTTTCTCTGTCACATTATTTAATGTATGCATGGAATCACAAAACCACTATGGTGTAAGTGACAAATGCATAACTCCGCAAAATATTTTTGCAACTGCTACTTTTTAAATAGACCTCATAGCATATGAAATTCTATTGTGTCCACTTCATATAATTTTGTTTCTTTTTTTATTAACTACTGTTTTAGAAAACCTGGTAATAAGAAATGTTTGAATAAGACCACAAAAGTTACAACATATTAACAATTTTGTAGCCAAAAACCCTAGATTTGGTGACCAAAATTTATGTGAATACCTTGGTTTTTACATTAATTTTATGTAATTAATGTTGTTTCAAAGCACAAAAGAACAGTATAATGTCAGGAATTTCACAGAAACATTCAAATGAATCTAAAAAAGAAACATACTCTTTATTAAACTTACCTAACTTAGATTTTAAAGCTGAGATTTATTTATGTTGAAATTGTCTGACTTATCAACATTTAAATCCATAAAAGTTTGGAATGTTGTACATTTCTTTCCAAACTCTTTTGTTTTTTAAACATTTTATTACTTAACAGAGTTTAAAAAACGTTTTGTAAATGTTTTATTAATGTTTTTGATGGAAAACACTATTGAAAACGATCGCAGAAATCCGTTGCATTTAAGGAGGTAAAAAATAGGCTGTAAGTAAACAAACATCTATAACTATTCACTTCACTTCTTTCCTGGATAAGCTGCTGATCAAAATAAATTCTTTTAATCAAATTAAACCATTTGATAAGGCTGAAAAGTAGCATGTGTCTTTTGTTTTGATTTGAGAGGGCGTGGCAATCAGCGGTTTTGGGGTTTGACAGATGTAAACAACTTTTAAAAAAAATATTAAAAATACTTCTATCTAAGCTAGAGCAAAAATTAACTGCATTAGAAAGAAAAAGAATGGTATTTTATGTTTCAATCAAAATTGAAAAATCGATTATTTCATGGATTTTCTTGAAGTGACCCCCTTAAAAAAGTTCTTTCATGATGATGTAAAAAATTTATTTATCAATGGCATACGCAATAAGAGAACAGTATTACAAAAGCAGTAAGTCATGTTCAATATTAAGGTTACAAATTGGCAATGTTTAGTTCATAGACACACACAATCAACTAAAGGGTGTTTTTTTTCCAGGTATAGAAGTTTAAGTTGGCATTACTTTCCAAGATGGCGACCGATTTAACAGCTGGCAAGTGATTTATTCTCAGTTTGGTTTGGCAATTCATCAAAACCATCATGAAGCAAGGCGTAGATTCGTCGAATAAGCCCAAAACGAGATTGCCGTTGTTCCCGATATTCATAAGCGAATTTTGTTTAGCGATGAAGCGCACTTCTGGTTGAATGGCTACGTCAACAAACAAAACTGCCGCATTTGGAGTGAAGCTAATCCACAAGTGTATGTCGAAACACCGTTACATCCAGAAAAACTAAATGTTTGGTGCGATTTATGGGCTGGTGGAATCATTGGTCCGTACTTCTTCAAAAACGATGAAGGTCACAACGTTACAGTCAAGTGTGATCGGTATAGAGACATTATTGCTAACTTTTTCATTCCTGAATTGAACAATCATGATGTCCAGGAGCTGTGGTTCCAACAAGACGGCGCAACATGTCACACAGCTCGTGTCACAATCGATTTATTGAAAGACACGTTTGGTGACCGCCTAATTTCACGTTTTGGACCTGTGAATTGGCCTCCAAGATCTTGAGATCTAACACCGCTAGACTATTTTCTGTGGTGCTATGCAAAGTCATTGGTCTATGCCAGGGATGGCAAACCACTGGCACGCGTGCCATTGGTGGCACGCGGTGCAATATTTTGGGCACGCCACCGATAAAAACGGTTTGCATTTTAATTCAGGAACTATATTATTGCAAGTAATCCCAAACTTGAAAAACAATTTCAACGATAAAAATGTACATGAGAAACCAGACAAAGATAGAGTTAGTGAAGAATTAATTTCCATAATTGATTCTTCGATCAAAGAGTTTTTAGTGTGATTTTCTCAGTTCAAAGAATTTTAAGAAGCCTACACTTTCAAGTTTATTATATACCCTGATGTGACATTATTTAATAAACTGAACTTGCTCCAATTCGATTCGTTGGTCATTGAAAAATTTGCAATGCAACTTATTGATTTCTAGTCTAGTTTAATAGGGATTCAGAAACTTATTGAAATAAGGAAAAAGTTAGAATTGATTGAAACAGAAAGATTAACAAGCCATATAAGTAAAAATGGTATTAACGAAATTTTGATAACATGGAATTCTATTCCAGACACATATAACTGTTTTAAGAAGCTAGCTTGTACTATTTTAACCATATTTTTTTTCATCTATCTATGCTTGCAGTGATTATTTTCAGAGATGATTAACACTAAATACTCACTAGAAACCGTTTGGCAGATGACTTCAATTGAACATGCATGCTGTTAAAAGAAACATTTTACAATCCTTATATAAGTTATTTGTAATCTATATATATAATCTGCAACAACAGAAGTCACACTAATGTTACTTAAATTTAATTAAATTTAATGTAATTAAAATTAATAACTGAAACATTTACTACTATACAGTGCAAAATGTATATTTTCGTAGTAAATAAAGAATTTTGTGATGTGGGTATTTAGTTTTATTATTTTCAAAATTACATTAAAATCAAAATTAAGTCAAAATTATATTTGACGGCACGTCTATACCACATTAAACATATTTTAAAGAAAAAATGGCACGTTGTTCCAAAACGTTTCGCCCTCCCTGGTCTATGCGGATACGCCACAAACGCTTGACCATTTGGAAGACAACATTCGCCGTGTTATTGCCTATATACGGCCACAAATGTTGGAAAAAGTCATCGAAAATTGGACGTCCAGATTGGACTACATCCGAGACAGCCGTGGCAGTCATATGCCAGAAATCATATTTAAAATGTAATGCCACAAGATTATCTTTCGAATAAAATATTCATGTCAATCGAATAATACATCGTTGTTTTATTGCAATTTAAATTTCTATACCTCTA
>BMAU01012198.1:0-19790 GCA_019973935.1 Trichonephila clavipes | reverse complement strand
AAAAAAATATGTGATAAATTGTAGTAAAAATGCATTTTCTCAAAATCACTTTTTTCATATGTTTTGAAAATTTCAAAATGATAAATCAAAATATTACCATTAAATAACTTTGAAACTTGGTACCATTTTTCTCACAATGTTTCTAGGGCCTGAAGTAAAAGAATGATCATAATAAGAATGATTTTTAAATTTTGGCTTGGTATTTGTGTAACGGTGTTGTAAAAGATGGCAAATTTCTTATTTTGGCTTCTCGACTAGTTGTCGAAGATTTTACTCCAGGCCCTAGATACCCACATAATGATTATTTTGATACTAAATTTATACAAATTGGATCAATGGTTTTTTATGTAGAATTTTTTAAATGTCTTTAAAATTTCTTCAAAATTTCCAACAAATTTACCAATTTTCTGAAACTTAAAGGATTTATTACAAATATTAGATAAGTATAGCTTATTTACATATAAATTGAAGTTAAAAAGAGTTATAATTTTTTTTCTAAATGATGTTTTTTTAAAAAAAGGGCTCAGAACGTATTCGTATACCTTAAATTGTGTATTCTTTTTTCTATAAATCTACCGTATGCATGAACTGGAAATTTTTACTATATTTTTTATATGTATTGTGTGTTTTTATTCTTTATGAAAAAAAATTTTTTTATATTTCTTTGACATTTTTCACTAATGAACACATGTCGTAGCAGAAAAAAAATAGACGATTTTTATTAAATCGTGTATTTTTTTCTATAAATCTACCGTATGCATGAACTGGAAATTTTTCCATATATTTCATATGTATTGTGTGTTTTTATTCTTTATGTAAAATTTTAAAAATATTTCTCAGACATTTTTCACTAATGAACAGATGTCGTGACACAGAAAATGACAATTTTTAATAAATTGTGTATTCCTTTTTCTATACTTCTACTGTATGCATGAACTGGAAATTTTTACTATATATTTCATATGTATTGTGCATTTATAAAACTTTTAAACTTTGGTGTTCAATAGTTTCTTAGTAAAAGGTTTATAAATATCTAAAAATGCAATGCCTTTTTTCGTTGCACATAGCTTGTTACATATATAAAAATACATAAATTTCATGTTCAAGAAATCTGTTTTTATGTTTTTGTTGTTTTGAATACCATTTACCAAATATTTAATTTTTAATTCTGCTGCTGTAAAACATTTTGTTAACAGGTGAATATATAAAACACTAATGAAACTTTTCGAAATAGTGTATAATCATGTATTACCAAAGCCATATTTTCATGTATTGACACATTTTCACATGGTATTTATGATGCTTTATAGTCAAAATTTGATGAAAGTAATGTATCAGAATTGAAAATTCCTCAAAAATTGATACAGAATTTGACTGAAATAATCAAATGCTAAAAAATACCTCGATAGTTTAGAAGTGAAAAATGCTATAAATGTATTTTCTAAGAAATCTAAGTATAAGAAAAAACTAAAAAGCCTTAAAAGTAATAGAGAATAAGCTAATATTAATAAAATAGGGCAAATACATGTTGTAATTCATTATTTTTGTGATCAAGTGCTTTTTTACACTAAAAATGCAATTATCTCAAAATGGTTGTTTTCAAACTGCGTGTACAGTTTTCTCAGAATCTACAGAATGAGTGCTGATGCAATTTTTACTGCACATAAATAATATGTAACTCTATATACTAAGGTTATTTTTGGAGATTTTCTGAAATATTTTGATTTTCCAAAATTTCAAAAAACAAGTGAAATATTTTGCCAGTGAAAAGCAGTTGTAAACACTGGGCTGGACATTTGACGGATTAAACTATCATCCATAGTTTTCAAAAATTTCAAATTGTTTTTCCATACACGTTAGCGTTACAAGAGCTTTAAAGAATTTTTTGTTTCAAAAAGTTTTAAATATATTTTAAATAACTTAAAATTTTGGCACCACATAGATGATATTTAAAGATGTTGCCAGGGAGTTCGAAAAGCGTTGTTTCCATAAAACTACTGGATAAACACGACAAAATTTGAAGTTGGCAAATTAAAAGCAGATCTCCCGAAAAACTATTTGAGGGGACAGTTTCCCATTGAGAAACTGGTTTACCTAAATGGCTCAACTGGGCATGCGTAACGTTGTCCGTTTAGGCCCTGATCTGGCACCCGTCCAGAAAAATTAAGTAATAACATGAGTGTTGCGCCGGCATCATGATCAGCATCATTGCGAATGGGACTAAACGATACATTGATGAGTTCTATGTTCGTCTTTTTCCGCTGTCATTTGCGATTTTATGGACGACAACGCAACATGTCATCGGCTGTTCTTGTAGCTATTCAACGTCTCGTATGGCCAGCGCGTTTATTAATATTAATTTGATTCATGAAAACAAGAATTCCTGCACTCAAGAGGAATTTAAATTGCCTCAGTAAGCTGCTGGATAATGTTTTACTGTGGAGTTGCATTGGACATATCTATTCCTTTCTTTAAGGTCCTCTGACTTTTTAGATGCGATTTTGAAATCATTTTTTTTTTTCTTTCAGAATAAATTTATCGTTTTTAATTTTATCCTACTAGGCCTCATGGACAAGCAATTTGTTACGCAGTGTATTTAACAGTTCAGAAACTAAAAATGGCTCAATCAAGGCCCTACCGACTACCCTTAAGTAAAAATGAGTGTTTCAGAACCGGACAAACGACTGTAAATGCTCATTTAAAAGAAAAAATTCCTCTTTTAGTATACTAGTACAATATTTGGAGTTTTTAAGGGGACACACAGTTTAAATCTAGCAATATCCAATTCATGTAGTATATCGGAGATCCTGAAATGTATAGGAATTATATATATCAAAGATTTATAATTTTTTTCAAACACCAAAATGACAACATTAACTAAAATCTAAAATTGAGGAATACTGCCCAGTCAAAAAAAAAATGGTTTGAATGTGAACAAGATGGTTGAATGTGTGAGTGAATGTAAGGTTTTATGGCGCAAGAGCCAATCTTGGCTATACTGCGCCAAACCAAGATGGGGTGAAAGTTGATTCTATAATCGTTTTGGTGGAGCTCTTTCCAGCCGTTTCAGCAGCCCTTGAAGAAATCTCGTTTTGGAAAGACAGACTCCTCAACTCACATTCAACTTAAATTCATGCTTCATTATTAAGATCTGGTCCAACTCGTGTGCCTTTACTGACCAAACATCATTGCCAATCATCGCTGGGCCTGGGAACATCGCGACTGGTCCATGGATTAGCCTTATTGTATAAAAAAAACTAATAACGTGAGCAACGATGAATCCGTAGATGACCATCAGCCTCAAGAGGAGACCACCAGAAGACGACTCATCACATTGACAGATAATACAAAACTTGATACTTCGAAATATTCCAGCGTACGTACGAGTTCTATACTTTGTAGCAGCAACAGACCCCGAGAACTATTATTATAGTCTTTTACTATAATATATGCCGCAACGTAATGAATGTGAACTATTGGAAGAACACGACTCCGTTAAAGAAGCATTCCTAGAAAAGCATTCCTCCAAAACCAACGAGCGTATGCAAATATTTACAGAACGAGACCGACAACTAGAAAATGTGTTTAACCAAGTTCACGCATTTGGCATTCTCGAAGAAAACTACAACCTAACGACGAACCCATTGATGAAATCGAAGCACCTGAACACAATGTATGGCTGTTGATGAGTTTAGTACGTCTTGCACAGCTATGAATGCTAATCAGGCAGAAGTCTTTCGGTTTGTGACACGATATATTCAACAGCAGATTCAAGGAAACGACAACAGACTAACGCTCTTCATTACAGGGAATGCGGGAACTAGTAAAACATTTTTGTTTAAATTGCTGAAAAACCTAGCCAACCGTGGCTTTGCCAAGACTGTCGTTAAGTGAGTGAGTTTGGGGGTTTTTTTGGCGCAAGATCCAATTCTGGCTATGCTGCGCCAAGTAATTGTTAAAAATACACTCATGTCCATAAATTAAGGATAATTCAGAATGACACAGAAATTGAACTCTAAAATAAAAATTTCACCTGTAGAATTATCACACACATCTTGAAGAATATGCAAATTACAGGAAACCACCAGATGGCGGGAGAGTACATCACAATGACGAGAGTGTAAGAGAGGGGTATATAAGGAATGGTGGCAAGGAAGTAAAATTGTTCACAAGCGCTTTAAAAGCCTTTCAGTGCAATAACCGCATAGTTATGGCACAAAGGAAGCATTTGGATGATTTTTTACGTGGTAGAATTATTGGACGGCTGGAATGTGCACGTACCCAGCCGGAGGAATCCGAGGAACTTCGAATCGCCCAGAGTGTCATCTCCAGGATTTGGCAACGATTCCAAGATGATGGTAATGTGAGTAGATGTTACAGCACAGGTCGCCCCCGAGTTACAACGCCGAATGAGGACCGGTATTTGGCAGTTACTGCCAAAAGAAACACAGGGGGCACAGAATCAGACCTATCTCGTCAGCTCTTTTCAGCTACTGGTACGACAGTTTCAAGGCAGACCGTGTACCTTAGGGAACATTGGTCTATATGCTCGTATGCCTGTCAGATGTGTTCCACTTACCGCAACTCACTGTCGCCATCGATTAACCTGGAGTAGAGAGCATGCATTGAGGACATCACAACAGTAGTCTTGTGTGATGTTTTTCGACGAGTCCAGGTTTAGTTTGCTGTCTGATTCTCGCCGGACTTTAATATGGAGAGCGCCAGGTACCCGTTAACACCAAGCGAACACCATTGACCGACACCGTTACGGTGGTGCAGGATGGCTCGCGTTTGGGGAGGAATTATTCTTGGTTCCAGAACTGACCTGCATGTTCAGAGTGTAAAGATGACAGGCCACAGCTATCGGGATGTCATTCTGGAACAACATATATGTTTGTTTCAGGGCGCCATGGGTGCTGAATTTCTGTATATGGGTGACAACAACCATCCTCACTGTGCAAACATTGTAGACGAATGCTTTCAACAGGAGGATATCACCCGTATGGATTGGCCAGCATCACCGGACTTGAATCCAAGAGAGCATGCGTGGAATATGCTTTGCCGACGAATTGCAGCTCGTCAAAACCCTCCCACCTATCTATCGGAAATTCGGCGGGCGTTGCTTGATGAGTGGTGTAATATTACCAGAAATCAGATTGATAATTTGAAACTCAGCATGCCTAGGCGTTGTAAGGCCTGTATTGCTTCGTCCGGGAGACAAAATGCAAATGAATGTAAACAAGAATACAAGCGTTCATCACCGTTATGCATGAGTCTTAAAAATAAAAACTTAAATCTTGAGAAATACTCAACGATGTATCCAAGGAACTTCAATTCCTTTGCTGGGACGAATGTAGAGTACGAAGAGCCGGAACACGAATTCAATGAGTGCTTTTTGCAAAATAATGCATTTGACACTTTCGAAAGAGTATGCAGACGTGATGCTCGAGTTAAAACGTCCACGTCTTTTTCATCACTGGCAAACATATCCAACTTTAATGCAGGTGAGAATAGCTTCAATCAATATCCAAATATAGAGGAAAATCCTGTTTCTTGTGACACAGAAAGGTCATATAGGTGTGGAAGGTGTTAAACGATATCCATTGATTATAATGCTCTAAGAAAACATTACTGAGATGCTTCCAAGAAAAAGCAACACAAGTGTGATGTGTGTGGAAAAGAATTTCCAACTAACTTCCAACTAAGGCGACATTATCACAGTCACTCTTGTGAAAGGCCATATGAGTGTGAGAATTGTAGCATGAGATTTAAACAGATTCATCACCAAAGACAACATTCCGTTACACATAGTACAGCAATGCCACATGTGTGTGAAAAGTGTGGTAGGAGATTTAAACGGAAAGAATACCTAAAACAACATTATAGTACACATAGTATGGAAAACTCATACTTGTTTGAAAAGTGCTATCAGCAGTTTAAAGGGAAAAAGGATCTAAAAAAACATTTTACTACACATACTACAGAAAAGTCAAATGTGTGTGAAAAATGTGATAAGCAGTTTAAAAGAAAAAATGATCTAAAAAAACATTTTACTACACATACTACAGAAACACCATATGTGTGTGAAAAGTGTAATAAGCGGTTTAAACGAAAAGATTAACCAAAACAACCCTCTGCTATACATAATACAGAAAACCCCTACGAATGTGGAACGTGTGGTAAAGGGTACACGCGTAAACATCAATTAAAAGTACATCATTGCTGTCAATACATAAAAAATTCTAATCGTTTTAGAATTTTTTTTTTAAATTTAGAATTGAGATCTCGATCTGTACGAGCCATTCTACATCATCGACTATACCTGTCGAGTGCATGGCTCGAGTAGGACAGAAATATCGGGACGTAAGGACATTCTGGGCTATTTTGCGTTTAGACTCAGTATTGCAAGTACAATCATCCACGGCTTGATTAAAACCTAAAAAACCTTGGAAACCTAAAAAAAAATTTTTTTTGTCAATTTCAGATTACTGCATTTTAAAATTATTTAACTCATTACCTTTCCAAAAATACCTGATTCTAATCTCTAGCACAATTAGAAGTCCAAAAATTTTGTTTTTACAAAATCTTCTAAACGCACGTCACCAATTTAAATGGACAGAAAAAAGGTAAACATTGCACTTCCACTTTGGCCAGCTAGAAGTTTGACGTCATTTTTAAAAAAAAATTTTGTGATGCTAGCTGCCAAGCCTTAATTATTTTTCACCCTAAGAAAGGCTTCAGAGATACAACTAATTATATGTTGTTTACATTTGTATTTTTGAAGAAAATCGTTCGTTCAAACGCAGTTTGTTTTGCTCAAGTTGTGTTTATAGTAATTAGACCTGCTTAGCTTTTTACAACGCAATTATTTTGATTTTAGTATTAATTTGTTATATTTAAAATGCCTAGATCTAGCGGCAAAGTTTTTCAAAAACGGCGAGGTAATTTTAATCAAGGCAGAATAAGTAATTCCGAATCTACAGTGAGAAATGATTCTGTACCACAGCAGTCTTCTGCTTCTAACAGTAATATTTCTGCTTCAGAAAAAAAACTTAGCAATTTAAATAACTCATACAAAAGTGAGTTTCATAGTGGATTTAAATGTTTTAGCTGGTGTGCTTTCAGAAGCTGTCAAATGTTTACAGTGTAGAGCAACAGGACTTAACCTTTCCTGTGAAGAAAATTGTTCTAGTGGAGCTGTTGAACTTGATATACTCTGTGATTTTTGCAGTTATAGCTACAAGTTTTGTTCCTCCAAGAAGTGCAAAGCTGAAATTGAGAAACCCAGCACCTATGAAATAAACACCAGGCTTGCTTATGCAATGAGATGCATTGGGAAAGGTGCAGAAGCTGCACGAATGTTTTGCGGAATCATGAACTTACCACCCCCACCGACAAAGTTCTCGAAATACAATAAAATGCTGTTATGTGCAACTAAGGATGTGTGTGATGCAATGATCAAAGATGCCGTAGAAGAAGCTGTACAAGAAAACCAAAATATTAGACATTCCTGTGGCGGTTGATGGAACATGGCAAAAGAGAGGATATTCCTCCATGAATGGTGTCGTGACAGTTACGAGTGTGGACACAGGAAAGGTAATTGACACTGAGATATTATCTAAACATTGTGTTTGCAAAGATAAAAAGAAACATGGACCGGTCTGCAAGAACTTCGACGGGTATAGTGGACGAATGGAAGTCGATGGAGCTCTATCGATATTTCAGCGCTCTGTTCAACGCTATGATGTGCGTTGCACGAAATATTTAGGAGATGGTGACTCCAAAGCTTTTGATAACATTGTAAAGAATAAAGTATACGGTGATAATTGTACGATCACGAAACTTGAGTGTATAGGCCATGTTATGAAACGGATGGGATCTCACCTCCGACGTTTCAAAGCAAAGATGAGAGGCCAAAAATTGTCAGATGGCAAGGCATTATGTGGAAAAAAATAGATTAACGGAAGCATCAATTGAGACCAATTACAAACATATTATGGTCTTGCTATTCGAAGAAATTTGTCAAGTGTGAAGGATATGCGACAAGGTATATGGGCAATATTTCTTCACAAAATATCAACGGATGAAAATCCACAACATGGATTTTGTCCATCAGGTCCTGACACGTGGTGCCGTTATAAGAAGGCACAATTGGAAAATAAAGTATACCACCACAAACATAAACTTCCAGTTGCTTTTGTGGAAGCCATTAGACCTATTTTTAGGGATCTTTCTGATCCAGAGCTATTGAAAAAATGCTTACATGGAAACAAGCAGAATCCAAATGAAAGCATTAATAATGTTATTTTGTCCCCAAAAAGACAGTGCATCTAGAAACACTTTCCTTTGGTACGTATGATGCTATTGCATACTTTAATAAAGGGAATGAAACTAAGTTGGATATTTTTAAAAAACTAAACATAGAGACTGGATATTATGCGACATGCTGCATGGAACGCCTTGACAAAGACAGGATTACAAGGATCTGCTTGAAACAAATGATGTTATTATGGCTGATAAAGGGATTTTAAATGAAGAAGAGTTATACAACATTGGTTGTAAATCAAAAAATGCCCTCTTTTTTTTAAAAAAGATAAAATTCAATTTCATGCTTCTGAAACTGTTAACTGCAAATACTCTAACAAGCAAGTTATTGTAGAAAGAGCTGTATTATGTAAACTTCCATATGAAAGTTTACATAATGTTGACCGTGTATTTATTATAACATGTATGTTGTGTAATTTTCATCACCCTTTAACAAATGTAACGTAAGAAAGCTCTGAATATTATTTCTAAATATACACTTATTCTACACTGGTGTGCAAAAATTAAGGACGAAGAGTCGAAAAATTAGCATATCAGCTGAACGAAGAGGCAGAGCGAACAGAAAGACCAATCAGGAAATTAAGTAAGGTGATGTACGGTAGCACATGCGCAGATATGCAGGTAGACGTAATGGGGGAGTGTCTGAGTAGTATAAAGCATGTTGTCAGTGTAAGATCAGTAATTTCTGGCAAAGAGATTGCACGCCGTATAGCAGTTAAAATCACACCGAGTTGCTGCCTCAGCGAGAAATGGCGAATAATCAATCTGTTAGACGACATCTGGATGCTTTTACCCGAGGTCGAATCATTGGGAAGTTGGAGGAAGGCCGCAGTGTGACAAGTGTGGCTGCAGAGTTCGGAATTGCTCACAGCATCGTTTCACGACTTTGGAGACAATTTCAAACTACAGGAACAGCTATCCGGGGGTTCAGTAGTGGTCGTCCACGAGGAACCACACCCGCAGATGACCGGCACATTGTCTTACAGGCCAGAAGAAACAGGCGGCAGACAGCGGGAGAAATCGCTAGACACACGACACAGGCGACTGGACGACCGATATCGCGTTTTACCGTGGCCAGCACGGTGGTGGTCTGTTTGCACGACGCCCTGTACGGTGTGTACCTTTAACGCCTGCCCATCGGAGAAGGCGTTCTCTGTGGTGCCGGGAACACCGGAATTGGAGAGACAATGAATGGGGACGAGAACTCTTTACAGACGAGAGCAGATTCAGTTTCAGTAGCGATTCTCATCGCATACTCATCTGGAGAGAGCGGGGAAGCCGCAATCATCCCTCAAACATCATTGAAAAGGACAGGTATGGAGTGAGTGAGTGTTAAGGTTTAGGGCGTAAGAGCCAGACCTGGCTAAAAGGGATAGGTATGGAGGTCGCGGTGTTCTCGTTTGGGGAGGCATCATGCTTGGTAGTCGTACAGACCTTCACATCTTCGACGCAGGTTCAGTCAACGGGACCCGTTATTGTAACGAGATTCTTCTTCCATATGTGCGTCTTTTTAGAGGCGCTATGGGTCTGCAGTTCCTTTTCATGGACGACAAATGCACCATGTCATCGAACAGTAGCTGCCGAACAGCTCTTAGAGAGTGAGGATATTGAACGTATGGATTGGCCGGCACGATCTCCGGATCTCAATCCCATCGAGCATGTATGGGATTTTCTAGGCAGACGCTTGGCAGCTCGTACTATACCACCAGTAACGATTCGGGAGCTTCGATTGGCGCTGCAAGACGAATGGGCAGCAATGCCTCAACAACTCATTGACACCCTCATTCTCAGCATGGGCAGACGCTGTGAAACATGCCTAGCAGTCAGGGGAGATCATATCCCCTTCTAAAGACCGGATGTTTCTTGCTGGACACCCATCACACGGATGTTTCGGCCTTCAGTCGCATTGCGCTCCATGCTACTTTTTCAATCAAGCTTCTTTTTATCCCTCTGATTTCTCTTTTAGTAAGTGTTGCTTACATATTACACATGTCCTTACGTATTGGGGATCTTACGGTATTAAATGTGTTGATTTGGAAAGCTTTTGTACAAAGTTATATTGAAAAAACCGTCTCGTCCTAAATTTTTACACACCTATGTATATTGGTATGTAAGCAGAAAAGGCTACATTTACAACTGGATATTAAGTGTGCCTATTTGTATGCTTCATTACAAGAAACTATATGTCTCAATCACTGGGTTTTACTGATCCAAATAACTCACACCACGTGTGTAAATTAAATAAAGCTGTATATGGCTTGCATCAGTTTGGGCGGGAATGATATTTTGAAATACACTCCATTTTAGAAGATTAGAATCTACTAACAGTGTCTATGAGTTTCAGGATAAAATATTTTTGCTCTTTTATGTTGATAACAAGTTACCTTTCGCGAAATCGGATATTTCATTTAAATATATTGTTCAGTGTACGTGTATGAAAATGCACAGCACCCTCTAGCGCTTATAGTGATTCAGTGTATCCATAGACTCCAACGAGAGAGTAGTCGAGTCGAGAAGAGCAAATAAACTACAAAGGAGACCGCTTTTGAGCATTTTAACCACTTGCGCTGGAAAGACGTGCAATGCACGTCATAATTCTTTTTCACAGAATCGCCTATGACGTGGTATGTACGTCGTCCTGGATTTGTTACAGAAACAAAAACGACGTGCGTGGCACGACAGGAGAAATAGTTGTCAGAGTACAGATCATCAGTGCACTGCATAGCGTACAGTTATAAATATTTAACCCACATTCTAAAATGGAAATCAAAAGTGACGTTAACGACATCATTTCGACAAATAGAAACAGAAAACACGATGGTAGTGATAGTGACTTTTATGAAATAATTTTTCCACTCCAAAACCGACTATAAAAAGTTCTAGGTGAACAATAAATTAGTTTAGAAAGTATAAATCTTTTTCCGATTTCTCTGAGGCATCGCACAATGCGTGATGCCTCCCAGCAAATTATACTGGACGATTATGGTACATACATCAGCATTTTTTTTTTTTTTTTTTTTTTTTTTTTTGCCAGCGCAAGTGGTTAATGAGTAGGCCAATTGAGCTACCATTTTGATCCAGGTCAAGCCAGGAGGCAACCTAATGCAAAACAACATATGCATCGCCAATGCCCTGTTCGATCGGATAGTTGGTGTAAATATCAACAAGCCGTACCAAAGGGAAAGTTCTACAGCGATAAATCTAAAGGACTTTCCCCAAAGATGTTGATAAAACTAATCTGGATGTTAAAATGAAGGGGGGGAAAATGATCAACTCCAGAAAAGAATAGAACGATTTAAAAAATTTTCCTTTTGGAATAGAAACAGATACACTGTCACGAACGAAGAAGAGGAAATTGCAATTCATATTGCACTGCGAAAGCAATTTTTTTTGTCTGTATTATGATTAGTATAGTATGAGTCATTGTATTTGAACGCGAAATGTATCAGTGTATTACTTTCCCCTTAATTAAATATTTTTTGCAATATATACAAAGGATTCTTATTTTTATGAGTTGGAGTATTTTTTATATAACAATTTATTCTTCGGCTTAAGCCACAACCATCTTCCTCCTAAAGGGCGATAAAATGTCGATTGTTTTATATACATGTAGGAAATACCATTCAATATGTTTTCCATACATTTCTAGAGAGAGAGAATGATGTAAGAGATGGCGACGCCAAACAAACCAAATTGAATTTAGAGGTCCAATGAAAGAATTCGGTGCCATGACGTCAGAAGCATATGGTCCCTGAGCGGGAAATCATTTTTTCACTCCCACACCGAACACGAAGTACGGTCAACGTCCTCTTAGCGGCTTTGATTTCGTAAACAAAGCAGATCCCTTCTTTAGGCTTGACGTCCAGGTGAACCCTGCTGTCTATTCGAGCTGTCTTTTATTTCACTTTTTGTAAATAATTAAAAGCTGTAAATAGACTGATTTTTAATTTTCCTGATCTAAATAAATTAATTGTCCGTTAAACACATGGCTACTATGTTTTCTTTCGTCCAAAATTTCACCATTACTCCTCGACACTGTCCAACATATTGGGGACTTCGGTCGCGATTTAAACTCGTTTCTTCGCATTAGGAACTTGCCTAGGAATATCATTATTTTTACTTACGATTTATTAATATTAAAATTTTAAGCGAGAGCATGTTCTTTGTGTTTATATTTATATATTTTTAAGGATGCAACTCAGCCTTCTGCTGTTTTATATTTATGTAAATCGATTTATTTGCATTCCACATCAAGCAGCTTGTAACAAAACTAGGGACATGCCTGAAATTCGGGATAGGACTCATTGAAGCAGGTGCAGGAATGAGAAGTGCTCCGCTTCAACAACTGTACAATGTAAAAACTGCAAATTGTTTCTAAGGCTTTTCACGAAAATAGAAAATAATGTTGTGATAATTTTACTAATATGAACCTTAAAAAGCCAATAAAACTCTTATTTTCGTGTTGAATTTATGAATTGTATGTATTGTGTGATAAAAAAAACCATGATTAAATTAATTACTTCAGTCTTGCTGAATACTTAAAAAAAATTCTGATTGTAGAGTGTCTTGTCCCTGATGTATCACATGTAATACATCCCCCTGATTTCGATAAATTTAAAACAAAAAAAATTATTGCCCTTTTATACATCATTGTGTGAGCAAAACAAAAATTATAAGTACGTCTTAAAAAATATTAAGCTTTTACTTTTGTCTCGGGTCTGATGAGGCTAAGATTATCTCCAACCAATTAATGAAAACTTCGTCGTAATTAAAATAAGAAAACCAAATTTAATTTTAGACTGACTTATTTGCTGAGGATTTCCCATTAACTATCTCAATTGCTAAAGTAACCATTTTCTTTTTTACAATGAATAGGACGAAAAATTTCAAAAAAAATTACAACTTGAATAAATGAAACGTTTTATTAATTGAAAAGAAATACGCTAATTACACTCACATTCTTTTTAATTATCATCTTAGATAAATATTTTTTCCATTGAAAGATTTTTTTTTTTTTTTTTTTTTGGGTCAACATATCATTTTCTAATATATCGCAAAGTTCGGACAAAAAATATCCTTCGTACTGAATTTTACGGTAAGCACTGTAGCTAAAATAATAACATTCAATATCATATTTTACCAGTCACTTTACAAATATCATTAAAAACTGAAAAAAATTCTTTCAACTGCTGTAATAATACCAGCTGTTTGTGCAGCCATCTATTACCATTTAGGGTCAGAAATCCAAGTTCCTGGTTCCGAAAATGAGTGAAATATGGTCGAACAAGAATTTTGGGCGAAGTGGAATTTTTCATTGTGCCTTGGTACAATGGACGGCAAGCATATCAGAATAAAAACCCCAGAATTTTTCATTGTGCCTTGGTACAATGGACGGCAAGCATATCAGAATAAAAACCCCATCTCATTCAGGAGCTAGGTACAGAAATTACAAGGGGTCTTTCAGCATTGTGTTGTTGGCCCTTCTACATGCCAATTTAAAATTTTTGTACGTTGATGTTGGCACAAAAGAAAGAGTTAGCGATGGATGAGTATGGCTGAAATCTAAACTGACGCAAGCCGTTACAAATGGTGATCTGAATATCTTTGAAGCAGCCGCGTTACCAGGATCGGCATCTAAATTGCCATTTGTCATTGTGGCTGATATGATGCCTTTCAGTTGATGGAAAATATCATGAAAGACTATCCGGGGAATATAATTTAAGTAAGGGATGCTTAGTTTTCAGCTATAGACTTTCCTGTGCTCGGAGGGTTTCAGAAAATGCATTTAGCATTTCAGATGATTCAGAGTATTCTGCTCGATTCAGGGTATTTGGCGTCAGTGTCTGTTCCCTTCACAAGTTTTTTACTAACAGGTCAAAAATACATATATTCCAGAACCCTGTGCAGACAGAAAAGATTTTGAAAGAAATTTTAATTCAAGAGAACTGGCGGCAAAATACTAATCAACGTATTTCTTGCCTAAGTATTTCAAGCAGGGGATCCAATTACACAAATGATGTTAGGGACAGATTTTGTAATTTTTTTAACGCTGAAGGTGTACCCTGGCAAGATAATAATTATACATCGCTTAATATATTATAATAAATATTTGTTTATCTTTTTATTTAACTGTAATCAAGAAAAATACTTGTATTTCATGTTGTTTTTCCTTATGTTAAAAAATACATACGTACTATTTTAATTTTTATTTTTATTTTTGTTGAAAAATAGTAATATTTTATACTGTTTATTTTTGTGTGAAGAATGTATAAAAAAAATTAATATATAATAAAACTGTATATATATATATTATTACCTTCTCTTTTTTTTTTTTATTCTGCATGCATTGCGGGAATCGGATTGTTTCAAAAATATTCTGTGTGGCATGCGGAATCATATTGGTAGATTGGTTTGGTACGCCAAAGCTAACACGTTGCGTATCCCCCTCCACTGAAATTTTTTCCCATTAAAAAAAGATATTCTGTTAAGTGTTTACATTATGTGTTGAACCATTTACAGTACTATGCATTGCCTTACTGTGTCATTAAAACAAAACTCGCGTTACACATTTTAAATATCTGAAAATGTAATGCAAAATTAACTTTTGTTGTTGTTGTTGTGGCTAATGCCACCTGTCTGACGTAGTCAGAACGAGGCCCACGAAATTCATCGTGGCAAGGGCAAGAGGTACGCCTGTCGTTGGCCATGAGCACCATACAGGTGACAGTGCAATTTAAGCTCAGTGAAACTTCCCCTAAGGGACGATAGATGGCGACACGACCTCTATCTCCACCTCCACAATTTCTGCAAGTGAACTGAAGGGGAGGGAAATATTCTCCAGTTCCTGCGCTAGTGAATAAGCCCACAAGACTACGGACCCACTGATTTAACGAGCACGTACTCCGTGTGCACTCGGAGGGTATTTGGTGACATCGAGCATCGAACCCAGGCCTTCCGGTCTGGAGTACGATGCTCTAACCACTAGGCTACCCACGGCCCATAACTTTTGTAATATACTTAAGTGTAAAAAAAATGAAGTTAATACAATATAAAATTGTAATATACAACTTAACTTAATATTATATATATGTAATAACTCAGAGATTGATATTACTCATATAATTCGAATCTCCTTTATTATTAACATCTAATTCATAAATCCTATTTCGAAACGAGGGTCTTTTTCTAAAACATTAAAAACATTATGTTCGTATATTTATAACAGATTCTTTAGAAAAGGGTGCCCGAACGTTTTGGTATGAGTGTCAATATCTGAACCATTCTGAAGATCCTGTGCCCTCGAAAAATTATAATTATACTGTACATTAAACTACTACTCACACGCCTCCTTTAAAATATTTTTTCTAATTGCATAAGATTCCTTGTATTTTTTAAAACTACTTCCCCAATTTAAAAAAAATATTTAGTATTAAAACTATCTTCCTCATCCGTTGTGTATTCCGACAAGTGCTGATTTCCTGGGTTTTTGTACTTTAGTGCGTTTTCTTCTATTTCATGAATTCTTTTTTACACTTACTGGGATTTTAGATGTATTACAAGGTTGGTTTGCTATTGGATGAAGTAATAGCCGACTCAGATAAGAAAACTGATGGTTGAGCTTCACTTGACAGCGCGGCAAATTTATTAGAAGTTGTAGGAACTGAGCGTGTTTCAGTTGATAAAGATGAGGGAGAGGTATTCAGGCTATTTTCAAGGGCAGCAGCAGAAGCAGAAATGGGTTCAGGTAACCGAGATTCAATTTGTGTGGTTTATTTCATTGAAGATGCGGAAGGAGGTCAATGAGCCCAAGTCAAAGATGATGTGGAGACGGTAGACACTGAAGAAGACGTACTTGACATCGGATTTGCAGAATATACAGGTTTCAGACATTGCAAAGGTGGGCAGATTATGTTTGTTATACACTGCTGGACAATTGCTAAGGACGGATCACAAATTGCTATGTAGCATAACATTAAGCGAGACATGAGGCCTAGTAGGATAAAATATAGTTGCCACACTGTTCAGACATTAGAATAAAATATATTTATTGTTCTGGAAAGTACAAAAGCTGTGAAACATCTGAAAGAAAAAAAAAGTTCATTTGATCTGCGTACGGAGAAATGGAACAATGCCTCTAAAAGTCAGCAGGCACCTTAAAGAAAGATATCAATGTCCACCGTGGAGTGTGATGCAACATTCCACACGTCGTACCATACTTTGCACAACATTATCCAGCAGCTGTTGAGGCAATTTATCCCATTCCTCTGTCAGTGCACGGATGAGGGTGTTCTTGTTTGTTGGAGGATAGTTTCGACCAGCAACTTGCCTCCCCAAAGTATCCCGCATTTTCAGTGGGGTTTAGATCTGGAGAACGCGCTGGCCGCCATACAGAGACGTTGAATACCCTCGCTGTCTGACAATCCTGAACAGCGAGTGTTCGATGACATGTTGCGTTGTCGTCCATAAAAACAAATTTATCACCGACAGCACCACGGAAAAGACGAACATGAGGAAGTAGAACTTCATCAATGTATCGTTGGCCCGTCATAGTCCCATTCGCAACCACATGTAGGCGCGTGCGGCCATTGATCATGATGCCGGCCCACACCATGATACTGCATGTCGGATATTGGTCCTTTTCCTGGATATTTTCTGGACGATAAGCAGTACCACTCTCGCGCCAGATCAGTTGGCGTCTACAATCCGATGACAGACTCAACCTACTCTCATCTGAGAATAGTACGCATGCCCAGTCCTCTTCAGTCCAATTGTGAAGCTCACACCATTGCAAACGGGCAGTACGGTGCTGTCTGGTCAATGGGATACACATAACAGGTCTGCGCGCGTATAGTCCTCCTCCCCTCAAACGTCTGGCAACAGTTTTTCGGGAGATCTGCTTTCCTGAGGCAGCAAGAAACTGATTTGCCACCTGCTGAGCTGTGGTGCGCCTGTTCCTTTTTGCTGATAGGATAATATATATGTCTTCTGCAGGCGTCGTACTTCTAACACGACCTCCCCCGTACCGTCTACTACACATTCCAGTAGTTTTAAATGACTTCCACAGCCGTGAAACAACGCTGTGAGCGATGTCGAACTCCCTGGCAACATCTGTTATTTTTCGCCCTTCTTCGATCTTTACAATAATTCGGCCACGCATAAAATCATCTATGTGATGTCGGGAAGACATGCCAAAAATTTTAAGTTCATCTATTAAATCTTTCCTGTAAAACTTTGACTTGAAACAACAACTGTCAACATGCGTCAAAACCTTTAGAGCTCTTATGAACGTTATCACGTGATGAACAGACGTGGAAAAAAATTTGCATACTCATACTTCTTACTAATATCCCGCACTTATCCTAATTTTCCACATTTCGCTTCCTTTCATTTTGTGGTTGCTATGGATGATAGTGTTATCCGTCCTTAGCAATTGTCCAGCAGTGTATTTGGATGTTTGGGTAGTTGAAGGTTTAAAAGCCTGACCATACGTTTGGATTGACTGAAGAACTATTAATTTGCGTGCTTCAAAATAAGATACGTTTTTATTGGTTTTAATTTCCTGGGTCTGTTTTACTACTTTCCATTTCGGGCATAATTTTGAATCTGAAGGGTGAGCTTGTGAACAATTAACGCACTTCGGCTCTAGTGTACAATCCGTGGAAGACTGCCCAACAGATGCACATCTAGAGCACGTTATTTGACCACGGGAAGAAGTTTGAGAGTGACCGAACCTATGGCACTTGACACAGCGCAGAGGATTCGGTATGTATGGGCGTATTTAACAGTTAAGGTAGCCGGCTTTTATTGCTGTCGGTTAATTTGGGCTATTGAAAGTTAAAATGTTTTGTCGGAAGTATCCTTTTTTATAGTTATTCTTCTGACCTGAATAACATTCTGATTGGAGAACCCTTCAAGGATTTCCGTTTTATAAATGGTCAACAGGTCAGGTTCAGAAATAACACCACGACAGGAATTCAGGGTTTGGTGCGGACTTATTGTAGCAGGTTATTAAGAAATGATTTCGCGAGAAGAAAGGTTTTGGTTTGTGAAGCTGACGTAGTTCCTATTAGCAGATCCCCGGAACGCAATCATTTTACGGATTTCGGTTTACCACCTATTCAGATGAGAATTTTATAAATAGCAAAGCATAGTTATTCTATACATGTACACATGAATAGCATAGTTATTCTCTACGTGTACATTTCGAAATGAATGTCTGTGGTCTCGACGTGAAAAGAAGAATCGATAAATTTGAATGGCAAGAAAGAGGTCCGAAAAAAGAGAAAGACCACTAAAGAAACCTAGGTTTTACTGAGCAACATAGTTTTCTAGAAATTGAGAAAACCTATACACCTCTTAATAGAAAAAAGAAACCAAAATCTGCTTTAAGATAATCAATTTAATATTTGAACACAGACCATAACCAGCCTTTTTCAACTTCATGGAATACAACAGCGCACACACAGCTGTCTGCAAAAGTTTTGTCACATCTAAATACCTGGGATTATTTTCACCAAATAAGTGAATTGAAAGATTTATTTAGGTTTTTTGTATGAGTACACAAATACAAATGTCAGAAAACTTGGATTTGATAACATTTTATACAGGTTTTATAACATTTTTATAACATATATCACGAATATTCGAAAAACCACATCCCAATAACCATAATCATTAGGCTTCATATTCTTCAACCACGGTCGGATGACGAGGTCGACACTTCAGTGGGCGTCCCACCTACCTCATTCACGTGATGCATTTCTCCAAATCATCTCACTGAAATATCATAGGCCACGAAATGTCCATGAAATTTAAGAGTTGCTCACCTACCAACAAATATGAGCTATAAAATAATTTTCTTAACATTTTTGAACTACTTTAGATTACATAAGTCATGGGTTGTTTTGAACAGTTTCCGCATTAAATCCGTACGTTTTAAATGTGTCTTAACACAGCTAATACAGCACGTAATTGTCAGCCACAGTGAGATAACTAGGTCGACAACTAAAAAGGTGTAACAACCCCTTTCGAGTGATTGGATTGCACTTGAGGTTACGCTCTCTTTCCTTCCCTCTCAGTATAATAAAGAATTTGAGTGTCAATTAAATTTAATGTGAAACAGTATTTATATAATATTCAGAGCTATGCTATTTGATAAAACTAGGACTCCAACACACGACCCATGAAGTCAGTAGCCAAAAATTGATTTTGAAATATTCTTGTAAATGGTGTGATTTTTTTTTTTTTAAATTTCACCAATTTCTGAATAATTGATAAATTGTTAAAAATCGACATGAGAGCTATTTGCAATAGATCAAGTGAATTTCAGCCTCAATTGAATGACGAGAACTACACCTGAGTTCCTATTGATTTTAAAACTTCTACACCACGCCATTATTATGATTTTAATCAATACATTAATAGTGCCTTAGCCCTATATACAGCGAGACTTAGTGGTTCCAAGA
>BMAU01012197.1:0-10050 GCA_019973935.1 Trichonephila clavipes | reverse complement strand
GGATCCTTAAAAATATATAAATATAAACACAAAGAACATGCTCTCGCTTAAAATTTTAATATTAATAAATCGTAAGTAAAAATAATGATATTCCTAGGCAAGTTCCTAATGCGAAGAAACGAGTTTAAATCGCGACCGAAGTCCCCAATATGTTGGACAGTGTCGAGGAGTAATGGTGAAATTTTTTGACGAAAGAAAACATAGTAGCCATGTGTTTAACGGACAATTAATTTATTTAGATCAGGAAAATTAAGAATCAGTCTATTTACAGCTTTTAATTATTTACAAAAAGTGAAATAAAAGACAGCTCGAATAGACAGCAGGGTTCACCTGGACGTCAAGCCCTAAAGAAGGGATCTGCTTTGTTTACGAAATCAAAGCCGCTAAGAGGACGTTGACCGTACTTCGTGTTCGGTGTGGGAGTGAAAAAATGATTTCCCGCTCAGGGACCATATGCTTCTGACGTCATCGCACCGAATTCTTTCATTGGACCTCTAAATTCAATTTGGTTCGTTTGGCGTCGCCATCTCTTACATCATTCTCTCTCTCTAGAAATGTATGGAAAACATATTGAATGGTATTTCCTACATGTATATAAAAACAATCGACATTTTATCGCCCTTTAGGAGGAAGATGGTTGTGGCTTAAGCCGAAGAATAAATTGTTATATAAAAAAATACTCCAACTCATAAAAATAAGAATCCTTTGTATATATTGCAAAAAAATATTTAATTAAGGGGAAAGTAATACACTGATACATTTCGCGTTCAAATAAAATGACTCATACTATACTAATTATAATACAGACAAAAAAATTGCTTTCGCAGTGCAACATGAATTGCAATTTCCTCTTCTTCTTTCGTAGACAGTGTATCTGTTTCTATTCCAAAAGGAAAATTTTTTAAATCGTTCTATTCTTTTCTGGAGTTGATCATTTTTTTCCCTTCATTTTAACATCCACATTAGTTTTATCAACATCTTTGGGGAAAGTCCTTTAGATTTATCGCTGTAGAACTTTCCCTTTGGTACGGCTTTGTTGATATTTACACCAACTATCCGATTCGAACAGGGCATTGGCGATGCATGAGCGCGGCAGTTTTGTATTAGGGTTGCCTCCTGGCTTGACCTGATCAAAATGGTAGCTCAATTGGCCTTACTCATTAACCACTTGCGCTGGCAAAAAAAAAAAAAAAAAAAAAAAAAAAAAAAAAAAAAACTGATGTATGTACCATAATCGTCCAGTAAGCTGGGAGGCATCACGCATTGTGTGATGCCTCAGAGAAATTGGAAAAAGATTTATATACTTTCTAAACTAATTTATTGTTCACCTAGAACTTTTTATAGTCGGTTTTGGAGTGGAAAAATTATTTCATAAAAGTCACAAATATCACTACCATCGTGTTTTCTGTTTCTATTTGTCGAAATGATGTCGTTAACGTCACTTTTGATTTCCATTTTAGAATGTGGGTTAAATATTTATAACTGTACGCTATGCAGTGCACTGATGATCTGTACTCTGACAACTATTTCTCCTGTCGTGCCACGCACGTCGTTTTTGTTTCTGTAACAAATCCAGGACGACGTACATACCACGTCATAGGCGATTCTGTGAAAAGAATTATGACGTGCATTGCACGTCTTTCCAGCGCAAGTGGTTAAAATGCTCAAAAGGGTCTCCTTTGTAGTTTATTTGCTCTTCTCGACTCGACTACTCTCTCGTTGGAGTCTATGGATACACTGAATCACTATAAGCGCTAGAGGGTGCTGTGCATTTTCATACACGTACACTGAACAAATATATTTAAATGAAATATCCGATTTCGCGAAAGGTAACTTGTTATCAACATAAAAGAGCAAAAATATTTTATCCTGAAACTCATAGACACAGTTAGTAGATTCTAATCTTCTAAAATGGAGTGTATTTCAAAAATATCATTCCTCGCCCAAACTGATGCAAGCCATATACAGCTTTATTTAATTTACACACGTGGTCTGAGTTATTTGGATCAGTAAAACCCAGTGATTGAGACATATAGTTTCTTGTAATGTGAGGCATACAAATAGGCACACAATTAATATCCAGTTGTAAAAATGTAGCTCTTTTCTGCTTACATACCAATATACATAGGTGTGTAAAAATTTAGGACGAGACGGTTTTTTCAATATAACTTTGTACAAAAGCTTTCCAAATCAACATTTTAATACCGTAAGATCCCCAATACGTAAAAGGACATGTGTAATATGTAAGCAACACTTACTAAAAGAGAAATCAGAGGGATAAAAGAAGGGCTTGATTGAAAAAGTAGCATGAGCGCAATGCGACCAAGGCCGAAACATCCGTGTGATGGGTGTCCAGCAAGAAACATCCGGTCTTTAGAAGGGGATATGATCTCCCTGACTGCTAGGCAGGTTTCCACAGCGTCTGCCCATGCTGAGAATGAGGGTGCGTCAATGAGTTGTTGATGCATTGCTGCGCTCATCTCGTCTTGCAGCGCCAAACGAAGCTCCCGAATCGTTACTGGTGGTATAGTACGAGCCGCCAAGCGTCTGCCTAGAAAATCCCATACATGCTCGATGGGGATTGAGATCCGGAGATCGTGCCGGCCAATCCATACGTTCAATATCCTCACTCTCTAAGGGCTGTTCGGCAGCTACGACGATGACATGGTACATTTGTCGTCCATGAAAAGGAATTGTAGACCCATAGCGCCTCTAAAAAGACGCACATATGGAAGAAGAATCTCGTTACAATAACGGGTCCCGTTGACTGAACCTGCGTCGAAGATGTGAAGGTCTGTACGACTAAGCATGATGCCTCCCCCAAACGAGAACACCGCGACCTCCATACCTATCCCTTTTAGCCAGGTCTGGCTCTTACGCCCTAAACCTTAACACTCACTCACTCCATACCTGTCCTTTTCAATGATGTTTGAGGGATGATTGCGGCTTCCCCCGCTCTCCAGATGCTGTATGCGATGAGAATCGCTACGAAACCGAATCTGCCCGTCTGTAAAGAGTTCTCGTCCCCATTCATTGTCTCTCCAATTCCGGTGTTCCTGGCACCACAGAGAACGCCTTTCTCCGATGGGCAGCCGTTAAAGGTACACACCGTACAGGGCGTCGTGCAAACAGACCACCACCGCAGTCTTCTGGCCACGGTAAAAACGCGATATCGGTCGTCCAGTCGCCTGTGTCGTGTGTTCAGCGATTTCTCCCGCTGCCGCGCCGCCTGTTTCTTCTGGCCTGTAAGACAATGTGCCGGTCATCTGCGGGTGTGGTTCCTCGTGGACGACCACTACTGAACCCCCGGATAGTTGTTCCTGTAGTTTGAAATTGTCTCCAAAGTCGTGAAACGATGCTGAGCAATTCCGAACTCTGCAGCCACACTTGTCACACTGCGGCCTTCCTCCAACTTCCCAATGATTCGACCTCGGGTAAAAGCATCCAGATGTCGTCTAACAGATTGATTATCGCCACCGCTGAGGCAGCAACTCGGTGTGATTTTAACTGCTATACGGCGTGCAATCTCCTTGCCAGAAATTACTGATCTTACACTGACAACATGCTTTATACTACTCAGACACTCCCCATTACGTCTACCTGCATATCTGCGCATGTGCTACCGTACATCACCTTACTTAATTTCCTGATTGGTCTTTCTGTTCGCTCTGCCTCTTCGTTCAGCTGATATGCTAATTTTCGACTCTTCGTCCTTAATTTTTGCACACCAGTGTAGAATAAGTGTATATTTAGAAATAATATTCAGAGCTTTCTTACGTTACATTTGTTAAAAGGGTGATGAAAATTACACAACATACATGTTATAATAAATACACTGTCAACATTATGTAAACTTTCATATGGAAGTTTACATAATACAGCTCTTTCTACAATAACTTGCTTGTTAGAGTATTTGCAGTTAACAGTTTCAGAAGCATGAAATTGAATTTTATCTTTTTAAAAAAGAGGGCATTTTTGATTTACAACCAATGTTGTATAACTCTTCTTCATTTAAAATCCCTTTATCAGCCATAATAACATCATTTGTGTGTTCAAGCAGATCCATTGGTTTACTTCGATAAAAAGTTCCTTGTCCGTACCCTGCCACAATGTAATTGTGATAGGAAACAGATAGCCCTTGAAGGCACTATACCTCTATTATACCCTTTAAAGTATTACAATATTTGTAATGGCTAAATGTCGTTTGTTGCTGTAAAGGACTACTGAGTTTTTGAATTGGAAATTCTGGTCCAGTCAATGATCACTCTTTGGCATTGTTTCAAAACAGTCTTCTTTCTAAGGAAAAATATTTAATGATTGAAATTTTTCACGAAAAACTATTATAACAAGATTGAAAATTCGAGATACTGTTGCGATGGAAATATCAAATAAATTTTCTAATAATCTATTGTGCGTGTGGACAAACCTGTCTTTAATTTTACCAAAACATAAAAAAAAATCATATCATTAGGTTGCAAATATAATTTTGCGTGGATCAAGGCATTTTCAATATTTGAAATCAAATACACTGTTAAAAAATCTCTTGCAATGAAACCCCTGTCAAGGTTTTCATGCAATTCAGAATGTTTAACAGGAACCTTTAACCAGAATGTAGAATAGGATGCTTTAACCTTTAACATTATCCCTCCTCAAACCCGAGACAAAAAATAAAAACTTAATACTTTGTAATGTACTTAAAATAGTTGTTTTGATCACTATGATGTAGAAATGTGCAATAATTTTTTTTTTTTTTGAGTTTATAGAAGCCAGGAGAAGTATTATTGCAATAACATTATTTCTTATTTTTCGTGAAATGCCTTGAAACAACTTCTAGTAGTTGAAAAGCATAGAATAAAAACTTTGCAGTTCAGTTAATAGTTGTATCAGTTCTCTTTTACTGTACCGACTTTGATGAGTCCTATCTGCAACTTTTCAGGCATGAGTCTAGCTTCTTTGTTACGAGGTGCTTGATGTGGAATGTAAGTCATAATTCTGCATTTTGGAGGGGCTCATTTTCATCTTCGCCTAGAGAAGGAGTGAGAGATGGCTTCTTAAGGGGTATCGGACCGCCTTATACTGATAATGTTAAAAAGCCCTTTTCAATGTTTCTTTTCTAAGATCTGTTGTAAATACAACCCCTAATTTTTTTTACAAGTTAAACTTATATTTAGTATTATACTGAAACGAGCTTTTTTTAAAAAAATTTGATATATTTCGAGAAAACAAAAATTTTTCGACAAAAAAATGTATAAAATATATATATATATATACAAAATTTTGCTAAAAGCTCATTCTAGTAAATACTAGAACATACACAGAATGTGTCATATAAATTTTGTGGACATAAGATATATATTTTCTGAGAAAAGGTACATCGAACCTTCAAAAATGACATTTTGAAAAAAACGCATTTTTATAAAAAAACTCACCTTATCAAAAAAAAACATTCCAGCATTTTTTGAAAATTCACCCTTTTGTATAATTCTATTAAATCTTTTTATCTTTCTGACCTCCTTAGTTTTTTGCAAATTGGCATATCTTGCCCATGTAATCCTGTCTTTGTCAAGGCGTTCCATGCAGCATGTCGCATAATATCCAGTCTCTATGTTTAGTTTTTAAAAATATCCAACTTAGTTTCATTCCCTTTATTAAAGTATGCAATAGCATCATACGTACCAAAGGAAAGTGTTTCTAGATGCACTGTCTTTTGGGGACACGAGACCAAATAACATTATTAATGCTTTCATTAGGATTCTGCTTGTTTCCATGTAAGCATTTTTCAATAGCTCTGGATCAGAAAGATCCCTAAAAATAGAGCCTAATGGCTTCCACAAAAGCAACTGGAAGTTTATGTTTGTGGTGGTATACTTTATTTTCCAATTGTGCCTTCTTATAACGGCACCACGTGTCAGGACCTGATGGACAAAATCCATGTTGTGGATTTTCATCCGTTGATATTTTTGTGAAGAAATATTGCCATATACCTTGTCGCATATCCTTCACACTTGACAAATTTCTTCGAATAGCAAGACCATAATATGTTTGTAATTGGTCTCAATTGATGCTTCCGTTAATCTATTTTTTCCACATAATGCCTTTGCCATCTGACAATTTTTGGCCTCTCATCTTTGCTTTGAAACGTCGGAGGCGAGATCCCATCCGTTTCATAACATGGCCTATACACTCAAAGTTTCGTGATCGTACAATTATCACCGTATACTTTATTCTTTACAATGTTATCAAAAGCTTTGGAGTCACCATCTCCTAAATATTTCGTGCAGCACATCATAGCGTTGAACAGAGCGCTGAAATATCGATAGAGCTCCATCGACTTTCCCGCATTCGTCCACTATACCCGTCGAAGTTCTTGCAGACCGGTCCATGTTTCTTTTTATCTTTGCAAACACAATGTTTAGATAATATCTCAGTGTCAATTACCTTTCCTGTGTCCACACTCGTAACTGTCACGACACCATTCATGGAGGAATATCTCTCTTTGCCATGTTCCATCAACCGCCACAGGAATGTCTAATATTTTGGTTTTCTTGTACAGCTTCTTCTACGGCATCTTTGATCATTTGCATCACACACATCCTTAGTTGCACATAACAGCATTTTATTGTATTTCTGAGAACTTTGTCGGTGGGGGTGGTAAAGTTCATGATTCCGCAAAACATTCGTGCAGCTTTCTGCACCTTTCCAATGCATCTCATTGCATGGCAAAGCCTGGTGTTTATTTCATAGGTGCTGGGTTTCTCAATTTCAGCTTTGCACTTCTTGGAGGAACAAAACTTGTAGCTATAACTGCAAAAAATCACAGAGTACTTGGTTCTCTTTTATGCGTAGGTTTTTTTTTTGCGGTGTGATTTTAGAAAGTTATGCGGTTTTTTATGGCAAGAAAAAAAATTTTTATTCATATTTAATTCTTTTGGTGATTCACTTTTTCTGAAAACGAATAAGAATAACAACTACAACTCTACTATTACGCAATCAATACAACGAAAGAATTTCTCAGCATTAGAAAACAAAAACTTTGTGAAAAAGGTTACTACCGAAAACCGGAAGATAAATTTACCTTGCGAATTGTAAGTTTTTGATTGATTTTTAAAGGGCGTAATTGTACATTGCGTTTTCTCTATAATTTTTTTAGTCCTCTTAAAGAAAATGTAAAAACAATATAAAAAACAAAAAAGAAGTGCAATTTCGCTAGAAACCAAAATTAAAATTCTCGATTGCTTAGCGAAAGGAGAAAAGATCAACAGCAGTAGGTAAACGTTTTCATTTAGGCGAATCTACTATAAGAGCAATAAAAAAAAATGAAGCAGCAATAAGAAAATCAGTCAGATCTGGTACAAATTTGAAAGTCTTAAAATTTCCCTCATCATATTCAAGAGACACCCTTAATAGAAAACTAGGAAAAGGCTCTCGTAATTTGATTGAAGATTTAACCCAAAAAAGAATTCCGTTAGATGGATTATTTAATGAAGATGAAAAGCCCTTAAATTTTACAAGGAGTTAAAAGAATCAGAGCCATCTACATCTTCACGTGAAAGTAATCCCACAATTCTCTGGCCAGCACAGGGTGGTAAGACTGGTTAGCCTATAAAAGACATTCTTTTCATAATCTAAAAATACAGGTGAGGGTGGCTTCAGCGAATGAAGAAGCTGCTAGAAACATACCTGAAAAGTTAGCTAAAATTATTAGCGATGGAAGAATATTGCGCTCTATCAAGTCTTCAATGCCGATGAAACAGGATTGTTTTTGGAAAAAAATGCCAATCCGTACTACATTGCAAAGCCGAAAAAACTGCCAGTGGTTTAAAGCTGCTAAAGATCGAGTTACTTTATTGCTGTGCAGCAACGCATCTGGCGATCGAATGTTAAAGCCTGCTGCTAGCAAATCGATCTTTAAAAACCATCGTGCATTAAAAGGAAAAAGACTTAAATACACTGCCCGTACATTGGATGGCTAACAAGAAGGCCTGGGTAACAACGGCGGCTATTTTTCACTGAATGGTTCAATAAGTAAGCTACGTACCCGAAAGTTGAAAATTATATGAATGAGGATGGGTCTCGAATTTAAGATCTTATTAATTCTTGACAATGCGCCAGGTCATCCAATCTTAGAACATCCGGGAGCAAAAGCGTAGCTTTTTTCCCCTCCAAACACAACAACGAGCCTAATTCAACCATTAGATCAGGGAATTACTCTCAACAATTTAAAAAATATTATGTAAAATACTTCACTTCCACCATTTTCGATAAACTGGAATCCGAAACAATAACAGTTACTGAAGCTTGGAAAACAATTTGGTCATCTTGAACTGTGTCAATCATGTTGCATTAGCAATTGCCGAAATAAAATCACAAACTTTAAATGCATGTTGGAACGCTGCTGGCTGAATGCGTATCAAAAGGAAACGAAACAAATAGAGCAGTAGTAACATCAGAAATTATTCAGATTTGCTACGAAATAGGTGGGTGAAGGTTTCGATGATTTTACGAGCATGACAGAGTAGCAAGAGTAGCTTGTGGATCGAAGCCTCCCAAATGATGATGATATTTTGGAAAGTATGGTAGATATTACTAAAGATTTGGAAACAGTAGATAGCGAACCGGAAGAAGATGTTACCTCCACTGGACGAAAAATTACTTCGGGAAGGCCTTCAACTCTTTCCGGTAGGTTTGGCGAAATTTTTTGATTCGAAAATGATAATGATGTAGAACGCGCCTTCAAATTCCGAACGATCTCGAAAATTTAGCATGTCTGGCTACTACAGAGAACTCCCCTACAAAGAACTAGTGCCATCACAGGGTTCTGATTACTGACTACCTTGTCAAAAGAAAAAAAAATCACTATGAAGTTCCTGAAGATAGCATTACCATGTAGATCCTGATGACGTAATTTTTATCTTCAGCGATGAAAGTGATCTTGCGCCAATCCGCCGATAAACGGGTTCGCACATTATCAACCAGACAGCGATTAATGCGATGAAAACATTTCCTAATAAGGATTTTTAAATGAAGGTTTTGTTTTTTGTTACATATTAAGTTTTGTTTTTGTTTTTAACATACATATGTGCCATTTATTGTTAAAACATGATGGAAAAAAAAATAAATCTTATTATTTATAAATCTTTTTTTATACGATTTCTGGTGCATTTTAAAACATTATTTGGGTTTTATGCGATTTTTTGAATAAATGGAACGTATCCATCATCATTTTGCATATAAATGTATGTCTTTTTTTAGTGCTGACTTTTTTTTTTATGCGGATTTCCCTGGAACGCATCTACCGCATAAAAGGAGAACCAAGTCTATCTCAACTCAGTTCAACAGCTCCACTAGAACAATTTCTTCACAGTGAAAGGTGCTAAGTCCTTGTTGCTCTACACTGCAAACATTTGACAGCTTCTGAAAGCACACCAGCTAAAACATTTAAATCCACTCGCTCATGAAACCTCCACTTTTGTATGAGTTATTTAAATTTGCTAAGTTTTTTTTTCTGAGGCAGAAATATGTACTAATGTTAGAAGCAGAAGACTGCTTGTGGTACAGAATCATTTCTCACTGTAGTATTCGGGAATTACTGACTTCTGCCTTGATTAAAATTACCTCGCCGTTTTTGAAAAACTTGCCTTGCCGCTTCTAGATCTGAGGCATTTAAATATAACAAATTAATACTAAAAATCAAAATATACTGCGTTGTGAAAGCCAAGCTTCAGGTCTAATTACTTTATATAAACACAACTTGAGCAAAACAAACCGCGCTTAGGAACGAACGATTTTCTTCCCTAAAAATACAAATGTAAACAACATATAATTAGTTGTATCTCTGAAGCCTTTCTTTAGGGTGAAAAATAACCAAGGCTTGGCAGCTAAGCATCACAGTAATCTTTTTTTTAAAAAATGCACGTCAAGCTTCTCTAGCTGGCCAAGAGAGGAAGATGCAATGCTTTACCTTTTTTTCTGTGCATTTAAATTGGTGATTGCGTGCAGTTTAGAAGATTTTGTAAAAAACAAAGGTTTTGGACTTCCTAATTGTGCTAG
>BMAU01012195.1:0-11525 GCA_019973935.1 Trichonephila clavipes | reverse complement strand
AAAAGTGGTGGTTTCGAATCCCACTAGAGATGAGGGTATGTTATTTCTTTTAACCCTCTAACCGGATAGCACGGAAAATTCCGTCAGTGTAAAGATGCTTCGAAAATGAACTGCACGGATTTTTCTGCCTTCAAGTAACCTTTTCAAAAAGCGGATTAGCCGCACTTTTCTGAAATCCTTTCCCCTTTTTAGGTTTAACAACTTGAAAGATAATGAGGGACGGAGGAAGCAACACAGCAGGAGTTTTATGGCTCGAAAGGGAAACCCCATGTTTTGACCTTTCGGCAATCGTAAAAAAAATCGAGGGAAATTTCTTTAGACCCCCAGGAAGTGTTAATTTGTTACCTCGTTTTTAAAGTTTTGTAAAGTCCCAACGCATAAGTAAAATATGTTACAATTCCCTTTTGGTTTCATATTAATTTGAAACTGTAAAAAGTTGGGGGCGTGTCAGTGCAATCTGCAATTTAATATAGTTAGACAAATTATCTTTTTTAAGTATATTCTTTCGCTTCATTTTTCTTATTTTAATCAAAGATTTAGGTTTTGAAACATGCTTATTTTATTATAAGATACCAAAAAATTAATAAAACACCAAACTCTTTAAAATTTGGAACCTTTTCAATTTTCCAAACACTAAAAATGATTAAATTTAAACTTCTTCAAATCATTTGAAACATTTTCTTACACTTTGATAAAAATAATAACGAAAAAAAAAAAAACTAATTAAGATTTATTTGTTTTTTTTTTTTTTTTAGATTTCAAAGCCTAAGTGTTCAGGGAAGTTTAAGTATAGTGTGTGTGTGTGTGTGTGTGCCTGGTTATATATTGTTAAAATACACCGAATTATATTTGAATTTTAAGTGCTTGAACTTCAGTTTAAATCAAAGACAACATGAATGAAGATTTTCACACATTTTTTTTATAACTTGAATGTTTGAATAAATGGTAATCAAAAATATACGGAAACATTTACAGTAGACATTTATGCATATAAATAAACATAAAAATCAATTTTAAATTCGAGCTATTGAAAAACATTCGAATTATATATTGTTCAAAAATATCTATTTATACAAAATACCTCAACATTTATCTTTTTTAAAGGCTAACTCAGTGTTTCTCAAACTGTGGGGGCGCCCCCCTGGGGGCGCGATACACCAAAGGGGCGCGAGAATATCGAAAATAAAAGTTTCAAAAAATTTATTTACTAGAATGAAGAAAAAATCAAAAAATTTCTGACATAATAAAAAATATACACATTTTTACACGGAAATAATATATATATATATATATATATATATATATTATCTGCGATTTTACATGATCGAAAAAAAAAGCTTTTACTTCAAACCTCATTTTTTAGCTATCTTTGATACTATAACCAAATAAAAAAAAACGTTTTATTCGATTTGCTGTAATCCCATGATGAGAGATTTTTTTATTACGTTTCCTTTCAAAGCGAAAATGCTACTCTTTTAGAGGAAAGACAAAATCAGAGCCATAATCAAAAAACATTTTATGAAGATAAAAAGTTCATCACTGTTATATATTATTGCCATCAGCTGTAGGCAGCAGAATGTATTTGCTGCGGTTTGACCTTCGAGCTTACTTGTACGGTTAGTTACGACCCTGCTCTTATGTATTTGTTTTTCATTTAGGGAAGTTTGAAGGATTACTAAGCCAAGCATAATGAAAAACGTTTTACATAATTTTTTGGAACATTCATATCGTAATAAGTACACTTTTAATCCGGGAGCGGTCATGTCGAGCACACAGTGCACGAAATCGGTAATTCTGGTTAAACTGTTTAATTGTTACCAATGGCTCTGACACACTATCCTCCTGTTTGACAATCTTAACGTGAACTAAAATATATTTGCCACTTATCTCCCTCTTTGTTGGGAGTGACAGACGTTTTTTACGATCTTTAGGTACTTGTTTTGTCTGAGTTCCCAGCATGATAACTTTTTTCCGAAATGTTTTCTGTGTTCTTAAAAGTAGGTGAGTATATTTTCTCTTTATGAAATTATTCACTGGAATTACGATATTTATTGTGTACTATAAAAATAATTATAAAAAAGGATTGGGGTGACTCAAATAACCCGCTCGACCATTAGTATCGACTGCGCGCCTGCTCCTGGGTTAAAACATATGTTGAAGTATTTTCACTTTAAATATTAAAAATAATACAATTATTCTTCATCGGAATTTTTTTTATTGTTCATTATTCAACATTATATATATATAATTCAAAATGCTAATTCTTTGAGACTTAAAATTACAGTTCGCTTTAAACTAATTATAATTTGAGCAATCATTTTAAAAAAATCAGCTTACATTCTTGTAAACATTGTCACTTACACACTTGGCTTTATTATCCTTACAATGAAGCGATTATATCAATAATGTTTTATTTTCTTATAAATGAACTCGTGCCAAGAGCGGGTACTTCAGTCGGTACTTCCATGGGCTTGTCTTACAGAGCAAAGTTTTTCAAAGGAATGCTTATGATTAGAAATTGACCCTCTGAGTTCTTTTTCTACATTTAGCTTATATCTATATTTTGCCTTCTAAAAACCACCGCATTTTGCAATATGTTCCAATTTAAAAATTAGAGAAAGGAAAAATAACATAATATAATTATACTCTATCACTTAAATTTTTTTTTAACTCAAAAGTAACATGTACGAAATTTAATACTTTTATCATGAATTTGTACGGTTTATAATAAAGATTGTTGCTTTAGCGTCAAAGTGCATTATTATTGCATTCAGTACATTATTAATGTAAAAGGGGGCGCGATAAAAATTGTGATTGAAAAGGGGGCGCCAGTATTGAAAGTTTGAGAAGCACTGGGCTAACTGAATAAGTAGTTAAAATCTGGATATTTTTTGAAATCTCGACCTTATAAAGCTAGAAATTTTATGTCAGAAATTCCATTTGAAATTTTGAAAAAAAAAATGCATCGCGCAGTTAAAATTTATTTACCATAAGTTTTAGCAATTGTTTGAGTATAATAAAAATTTCAAATTTTATTATATAGCTTCTTTGGTATCTTTTAATATATTTCGGCCGCGGTAACCGAGTGGTATAGGTATCGGAACGTGGCTTGCTTTGTCACGAGTTCGAGCCCAGTACCACTAAAGACCCGCCGTGTAGGGCAGCGATGCACGATAAATCTGTCGAGAGCTGAAACGTCCTCCCGTTGGTGTGGTTTGGTAGTTAGGAGAGGGGGTGCCAGCTCAGGTGTCGTCCACGTCACTTGACCATGGTTCAAAATTACGTGGTCCGTCGCCAAAAGCCCTCGTGTAGAGCTGAACAGTGCGACGTTAATATTCAATCATTCATTTAATATATTTCGAAGATTTCATACAATTCAGTTGAAAACCGCATGCTAAAAGCCAAAAAATATACTAAAAAATTGATGAATATACATTTACAATAAATTCTTACATAGAAGCAAAACTGAGAAGCTAAAGCGTAGGAATGAAAAATTTTGAGTATATCTGTAGTAGTTTTCGAAATATTTATTTTAAAGTTCAGAAAATTTGTCTGCGTTATGTTATACTTAATATTAATTAAATGGTTAAAATAATATGTTAATATTAGTCATGTAATCGTTTGATGACACATTCATATATCAATAAAATTATCATGGTCATTAATGCGAATGTCAAGAATTTTATGTAATTTTAAATTCAGACATTAAGATATTGATGTAGAAAATATAAAAAGACCATCTAAAATACATGAAAAATGCAATCTGCTATAAAATGATCTTGACAAACAAAATCCGGCATTTTCACTTACTATGGCAGAGCCGGCTTAGTCAGGGGGGATCCGGAAAAACAGAGAGAGAACCGCGGTTTTGATGGATGCCGCTCTAGCTTTTAAAGTTCCCAGGAAAAATTATATATATATAAATTACAAATGCAAAAATAAATCTTGTAATTTTCCATACATTTTTATAACAACGAATTGTGGAATTGGCTTCCAATGCATTGTTGTGTTTGACAATATGTAAGGTAACCAACCCTACTTTAGATAGATTTATACTACTTTTTCGTAACCGTATTCCTTTTAAAATTAATTCGTGCAGCCGAAATATACCTTTTGCACCCTTAAAAATTTATGTAAACTATAACGGTTAATTTTAATTTATGCAACTTGTGAAATGTTCATAACTAACCATTTCCGTCTAAATAGTTTACATGAAAAAAAAAGTTTGGACTCCCTCATTCATTAGGGATTTATATAAGATTCTAACATTAAATTTTATTTTTCACCGAATAAGATCGAGTGGTAGTGTATCGTGCTTCCACACCTCAGGTCTGGGGATCTCTTCACGGGCTGCGCAAGGTCGACTCTGCCTTTCATCGCCGCTACATTGGGTCGATAAATGAGTACCAAGCTTTCTTCGGGTCTTAATCACTGAAGGTCTCTGTTCAGACAGACCACCAAATCGGGACATCTGTTCATGCACCTCAGCGTCCAATGGTCACGTGTATTATGATGGGCACAGTAGTTCCTGGCCCTCATGGGTTGTTGTGCCACTGAGTTTGAGTCTTAAGTTTAAGGATTACCTCACTTTGGGGATACCCTTTAGATAAACATGTATTTCCACTCATTTGCAATTAAACATTTTTCTTTCAATTACGTTTATTTCAGAAGGAAGTTTGATTTTTCAAATGTGTTTGCTTAATAACATGTATATTTGTGTATTATATTAAAAATTTGATCAATCCAAAATTACAAATTTTTAGCTCCTCTAAAAGCTTTTAGGATTTTACAACTGATCTTACAATCCATATACGTTTTATAGTAGTATATTTAAAAATGATAAGGACATTTTTACGACTGTGTGAGCTGTTATGCCTCGTTTATAAATATAAAAAATTGCATTCAGCTACAGTTTTTAAAATGTACAGAAATAAGTGGAGAAACAGGATACTTACATATTATGAATATTTTTGACTGCAGTAAGATATATTTATATTTCAGTTTCTTTACAATTTGAATAGAAGTTGTAAGCCATTTTGCGAATAGTTTGATATTGAGTATGAACCCATAGGCTGTTTAATATTGTAAAGTGTTTTACTTTGATACCAGCGCACATTAAAATAAGGCTCATTTGCAGTTATATGATCAGCTTCAGTGATATTTAAATTTTCAAAAATAGTCTACACGCGTACGAAAACATTCTTTCACAACCCCACACCACATCTCTCTCATACTATATCTTCCCTACAGCAGGAAATATTTGTGTATACTGAAAAATTTAATACAGGATACATTTCCAAGTGTTAAATTTGTTTTTAAAATTTGGTATGAATACATTGTGGAACTGTCGGTTAACTTCACTGAACAAAATTGTTTTAAGTGTACTGTTTTGAAAGACAAGATTAATTAGGGAGAACTTTTCTCACAATAGAATTTGTAATGACTGAATTGTGTGAAAATGTAGTTATCGATGTGTGACATTTTTCCTTGTAATAAAAGAAACAGAAAGATAAGAAATTTAACTTGAGTAGAAAATGGTTAGAAGTACTGTCATGCGCATTTGAAGAAGTATATCCCCCATTAAAATTAAAAATTATTGACTGAATGTGTGTTATGTCCATCACAAATGCCGATGTAGAAAAGATATTTTTATTTAATACAAGGAGTTCTCGAAAAGGAGAGCACTAGGAAGGAAAATTTAGATTTTTTCCGAAAAATATTCAGTTAACATAAAAATATCATTTATATGATTTAAATTTAAATAAATTAAAAGTATTGAAATCATTTTTTATGTTATTCTAAATTAAAAATATAATTAAATAGAGAAAGATCTGTTTTATTTCATAAATATATGCACCATTAATTATCTTATTGTTTAAAAAAAGATAGGGCCTTTACTCTTTTTACCTCATAACTTTTTTTAAAAACAGGAAAGTGAGCGCGTTTTCTTACTCTCATTATCAAAAATGAATACAGGATGCTTTTTTCTTGTTCAAATCGCAATACCAAAATATTTTTTTTTAATTTTTAAAAAATGACAAAAAAATAAATTTTGTTTGAAGAAAATATAACTATTTTTCAACTTTTAACACGCCATTTATTTCATGTTTTTTTTACCCTGCATTTTAATTTAATTTTACTGTGACTGAATCTATGGGTAAAACGACAGAGTGGAACTACGGTTTTCATACAAGATTGCCCAAGGCAACAACAGCTAGCTGTAAACGATTGCTATCCTGGTTCTTACTGATTAAAGACGCCGAACCAAGTCATAAAGTTGTCCCCTTACGACCTCCCAAGTTTTAAAAGGGGGAAAGAATTGAAGTCTGTTGCATTTTTGAAGGGAATAGCAATATAAAAGTAAAACGTTTTTCGGAATAACTTTTCAGGAGGAAGGTATCCAGTTAGAGGGTTAAACATTTTTACTCTATTAGCAAAATTATAAATACTTTTCACATTAAATACAGAGTGAAGGCAAACCTCATGTCCGTGTAGCGCAGTGAATAGCGCGTTGGACTTCTAATCCAATTCCACTATATTTATATATATATATATATCCCTGGTGAATTCGAATTTCACCAGGGACGAGCGTATGTAATTTCTTTTAAAAATTTCTACTTTATTGACAAAAGTATAAATACTTGTCATTACATCCTGAATGAAGGTAATCCATATGTTCCTGTAGCGCTTTTGGAAGCGCGTTGGACTTCCATTCAAAAGTCGTGCTTTCGAATCTCATCTGGAATGGTTCTGTATCAGCGGATGCAATTACATTTAAACATTTCTACTCCATTGGCAAACGTATAAATATTTGTCAAAATATTGAATAAGTGATGTCAAACATTGCGTCCCTGTCGTGCAGTGGATAGCACTTTGGATTTCTACTCCAAAGGTCGTGGGTTCGAATCCCACGTGGTAGAGCGAATGTTTTTTCTTTTAAACCTTTCTACTCTATTAGCAAAAGTATACTTAATTGTCACATTACATCCTAAGTGAAGCTAATCCATAAGTCCCTGTAGCGCAGTGGACTTCTAAGCAAAAGGTCGTGGTTTTGAATCCCACCAGAGATGAGGGTATGTTATTTCTTTTAAACATTTCTACTCTATTAGCAAAATTATAAATACTTGTCAAATTACATCCTGACTGAAATTGATCCATAAGCCCTGTAGAGCAGTGGATAGCGCGTTGGTCTCCTAATCCAAAGTCGTGGGTTCAAATCCCACCAGGGATGGTCGGGTATCAGAGGATGTTGCTTCTTTTAAACATTTCTACTTTATTGGCAAAAGTATAAATACTTTTCACATTAATTACTGAGTGAAGTTAAACCTCATGTCCGTGTTGCTCAGTGGATAGCGCGTTGAACTTCTAATCCAAAGGTCGTGGGTTCGAATTTCACCAGGGATGGTCGTGTATCAGAGGATGATGATTCCTTTAAACTTTTCTACTTCATTGGGAAAAGTATAAATACTTTTCACATTACATACTGAGTGAAGACAATCCACAAATCCCTGTAGCGCCGTGGGAAGCGCGTTGGACTTCCATTCAAAAGTCGTGCTTTCGGATCTCATCTGGAATGTTCCTGTATCAGCGGATGTTATCACTTTTAATCATTTCTACTCCATTGGCAAACGCATAAATATTTGTCACAATATTTAATAAGTGATGTCAAACGTTGCGTCCCTGTCGTGCAATAGATAGCACTTTGGATTTCTAATCCAAAGGTCGTGGGTTCGAATACCACCAGGGATGATCGTGTATCCGCGGATGTTGCTCTTTTTAAACATTTCTACTTTATTGGCAAAAGTATAAATAGTTTTCACGTTACATACTGAGTGAAGGCAAACCTTATGTCCCTCTATCGCAGTGGATTGCGCGCGTTGGACTTCTAATCCAAAGGTCGTGGGTTTGAATCCTCCCAGGGATGATCGATAGTCTTGGTAGGTTATTTCTCTCTGGAGGTGTCGGTAAGCTAAATATTTTTTTGATATTTTTACAGTTTCAAATTTTATAGATTTTAACCTTACTTCAGCCTCTACGGCAAAGATAGGAACCCAATCGCACGCGTTCCTTTGAAGGCACGGGACACAATATTTTTGGCACGTCATCGATCAAAACGGTTTCTAAATGAATTCAAAATAACAAATTCATCTATGAAGTATTACGAACAAACGAGAGTGATGAGTTGCGGTGAGCATACTCATTTGTTATTGCCTTACCTTAGTTACATGCTTGACTTCAATCGTTAATGGTGTAAAGTCTGTCTACGTATAGAATAGTCAATTTCATTGATGCAACTGTATTTTAAGTTCTATTTGAGTTATATTTGTAATTTTATGTGTTATATTTCCGAAAGCGATTCTTCAATCAAGGAATTATCAGCAAATTTTTCTCAGTATCATAAATTCTCTTAAATGCTCAAATTTTTTATGTACCTGGATGGGACTTCATTTGATAATCTAAACTTGTCCATATTCGAGTGATTGGAAATTGAAAAATTTTAAACGCTACTTATTAATTTTCATTCTAGTTCATTATGGATTCAGAAATTAAGGGAATCAATAAAAACGTTGGAGTTGATTTGATTGAAACAGAAAGATTGACAAGGAATATGTCTAAGTAAAAATCCCAATAACGAATATTTCGAAACATGGAATTTGATTCGAAGCACGTTTAACTGATTCAGAAGCTGGCTCATACTATTCTAACCATATTTTGATCTACCTATGCCTTTGAGTGAGAAAAGATGATTTTTAGAGATGAATAATATTAAAGACTCACTTATAAATTGCGCTTTGGAAGGCATCTCAATTTGTGAGCATGTATTCTCTCTGCTACAAGTAACATCTTACAATCCTAATATAAGTACTCCTTTAATCTTCAGCATTAGGAATCACGATGAAGTTTCATTATAATTTTTATTCCACACATAACTAAAACATTGATACACTACTATAAAGTGCAAAATGTATTTTTCGTAGTAAATCGTTTTTACTTCTTAGTTTTTCATTTTCATATTTTCCCATTAAGCAGAAATCAAAATTATTTCATGGCATATCTTCACCTCATTAAACATTTCCTTCGAAAAAAAGACGCTTTGCTACATAAGGGTTCGACACCCCTGGTCTAGGGTAATTAGAAGCCCTTAAAATCTATTTTTAAATAATCGTTGAAACTGGGTTATTCCCCCTTAAATGGCGAATTATGTAACGAAGTACTTCGTATTTTCTCTTTAAAGTGGAAAGTCTGATATCAGCCAGAACTTACGTCTTTTATTGTAAAATGACCCTTTTATTTTTTAATTTCCTATCCGATAAGAAGTCTCATGTATATATTAAAATCAATTTATCTCCAAATGAAAATTTTGATTTTCGATGTACCTTTCCTAAAAAACTAATGTTCACGGGTTTGTAAATATTTTATAAAATATTTATAGCATCCGGGGGCTAATATATAAAGTAATGTACTTTTGAAAAAATATCTCAACATTTTATTTTTTTACAAATTTTTATATGTGAAAACTGGTTCAAATAAGACTATGTTTGATAAAATACTTTATAAATCATGACATAATCAAAACTTTCTAAAAGCCCATTTCAGTATAATAAAAAAATACTTTAATTGTGTGAAAAATTTCAAACTTCTACATTTGAAATAATTCAGAAAAAGTACATGAAAAGCAGCCAATATTATGTTGTCGGCATAAAAAGACAGAGAGGGTTTCAACTCAACTTAAACAATTCTACTTTATTGGCAAAAGAATGAATACTTGTCATATTACCTAATTAGTAAACTCAAACAAAGTGTACCTGTACAGCAGTGGACAGCGCGTTGGACTTCTAATCCGAAGATTGGGGGTTCGAATCCCACCAGGGATAGACGTGTATCAGCAGATGTTAATTCTTTTAAACGTTTATAATTTATTAGCAAAATTATAAATAATTTTCACATTACATACTGAGTGAAGGCAATCTACAAATCACTGTAGCGCCGAGGGAAGCGCGTTGGACTTCCATTCAAAAGTCGTGCTTTCGAATCTCATCTGGAATGGTCCTGTATCAGCGGATGTTATTAGTTTAAACATTTCTACTCCATTGGCAAACGTATAAATACTTGTCACAATATTTAATAAGTGATGTCAAACATTGCGTCCCTGTCGTGCAGTGGATAGCACTTTGTTTGGATTTCTAATCCAAAGGTCGTGGGTTCGAATCCCACGTGGTAGAGCGTTTGTTTTTTCTTTTAAACATTTCTACTCTATTAGCAAAAGTATACTTACTAGTCACATTACATCCTAAGTAAAGCTAACCCATAAGAACCTATAGCGCAGTGGATAACGCATTGGATTTATAATCCAAAGGTCGTGGGTTCGAATTTCACCAGGGACGGGCGTATGTTATTTCTTTTAAAAATTTCTACTTTATCGGCAAAAGTATAAATAATTTTCACGTTACATGCTGAGTGAAGGCAAACCGAATGTCTCTGTAGCGCAGTGGATAGCGTGTTGGACTTTAATCAAAGGTCGTGGGTTCGAATTTCACCAGGGACGAGCGTATGTTATTTCTTTTAAAAATTTCTACTTTATCGGCAAAAGTATAAATAATTTTCACGTTACATGCTGAGTGAAGGCAAACCGAATGTCTCTGTAGCGCAGTGGATAGCGTGTTGGACTTCTAATCCAAAGGTCGTGGGTTCGAATTTAACCAGGGACGAGCGTATTTTATTTCTTTTAAAAATTTCTACTTTATTGGCAAAAGTATAAACAATTTTCACGTTACATGCTGAGTGAAGGCAAACCGTATGTCTCTGTAGCGCAGTGGATAGCACGTTGCCTTCTAATCCAAAGGTCGTGGGTTCGAATCCCACGTGGTAGAGCGTATTTTTTTTCTTTTAAACATTTCTACTCTATTAGCAATAGTATACTTACTTCTCGCATTACACCCTAAGTGAAGCTACTCCATAAGTCCGCGTAGCGCAGTGGACATCTAAGCAAAAGATCGTGGTTTTGAATCCCACCAGAGATGAAGGTATGTTATTTCTTTTAAACATTTCTACTCTATTGGCAAAAGTATAATGAAGGTAATCCATATGTCGGTAAAATCCTAGGAGGACCCACTGCTGTTTTGGCGCCAAAATTTTTTCGCCAAAAAGCGCCAAATTGAAGGTTTCAAAAAGGCGTCAATGACGAAAAACTTGGGAAGCGCATGCGTCAGTGGGAGATGAAATGGGCGTTTCGCAAAGATGAAAACGAATAAATACATTAAATTAATCATAATATAAAGAAAAACGGAGAAAGCAATGAAATTCATTTTAAAAAAGCGTCCTAAAACCATTGTGTACAACATGATTTACATTTTTAAAAAAGGACGAAAGGGGCGTTTCGCAAAGATAAAATCGAAGAAATACATGAAATCAATCATTTTAAAACTTTTAAAAGGTACTTACCTTTACGCTTGCATTTCGTCATGTTCCGTTGGTGGATACACCCTTGCGATGGATGCAAGGAATTCATGAAAATTGTCATCCAC
>BMAU01012192.1:0-11561 GCA_019973935.1 Trichonephila clavipes | reverse complement strand
ATATATATATATATATATATATATATATATATATATATACACTGCTGGACAATTGCTAAGGACGGATAACACTATCATCCATAGCAACCACAAAATGTGGAAAATTAGAATAAGTGCGGATATTAGTAAGAAGAAGTATGAGTATGCAAATTTTTTCCACGTCTGTTCATCACGATAGCGATCATAAGAGCTTTTAAAGGTTTTGACGCGTGTGGACAGTTGCTGTTTCCAGTCAAAGTTTTACAGGAAAGATTTAATAGACGAACTTTAAAAATTTTTGGCATGTCTTCCGACATCACATAGATGATTTTATGTGTGGCCGAATTATTGGAAAGATCTTAAGAAGGGCGAAAAGTAACAGATGTTGCCAGGAGTTTCGACATCGCTCACAGCGTTGTTTCACGGCTGTGGAAGTCATTTAAAAACTACTGAATGTGTAGTAGACGGCACGAGAGATCGTGTTACAGTACGACGCCTGCAGAAGACATATATATCGTCCTATAAGCAAAAGGAACAGGCGCACTACAGCTCAGCAGGTGGCAAATCAGTTTCTTGCTGCCTCAGAAAGCAGATCTCCCGCAAAACTGTTGCCAGACGTTTGAGGAGGGAGGACTATACGCACGCAGACCTGTTGTGTGTGTCCCATTGACCAGACAGCACCGTACTGCCCGTTTGCAATGGTGTCGTGAGCATCACAATTGGACTGAACAGGACTGGCATGCGTACTATTCTCAGATGAGAGTAGGTCGAAGTCTGTCATCGGATTGTAGACGCCAACTGATCTGGCGCGAGAGTGGGCACTGCTTATCGTCCAGAAAATATCCAGAAAACGACCGATATCCGACATGCAGTATCATGGTGTGGGCCGGCATCATTATCACCGGCCGCATGCGCTACATGTGGTTGCGAATGGGACTATGAAATTCTACTCAACGATACATTGATGAAATTCTACTTCCTCATGTTCGTCTTTTCCGTGGTGCTGCTCGGTGATAAATTTGTTTTTATGACAAACGCAACATGTCATCTAACACCCGCTGTTCAGGATTGTTCCAGACAGTGAGGTGGGTCAACGTCTCGTATGGCCAGCGCGTTCTCCAGATCTAAACCCCATTGAAAATGTGTGGGATGCTTTGGGGAGGCAAGCTGTTGGTCGAAACTATCCACCGACAAAACAAGAACACCCCTCATCATCCGTGCACTCACAGAGGAATGGGGATAAATTGCCTCAACAGCTGCTGGATAATGTTGTGCAAAGTATGGTACGGCGTGTGGAATGTTGCATCACACTCCAAGGTGCACATATCCCGTACTGATACCTTTTTTAAGGTGCCTGTTGACTCTAGATGCATTGTTCCATTTCTCCGTACGCAGATCAAATGAACATTTTTTTTCTTTCAGATGTTTCACAGCTTTTGTACTTTCCAGAACAAAAATATTCTTTATTCTAATGTTCACGAACAGTGTGGCAACTATATTTTATCCTACTAGGCCTCATGTCTCGCTTAATGTTATGCTACATAACAATTTGTGATCCGTCCTTAGCAATTGTCCAGCAGTGTATGTATATATATATATATAATGTTTATAATACTGCAGCATCTATTTTATAATTTTTAAATCTCGAGTGCTCATGTGTCCTTCATTGTGTGATTTTTCTACTGTTTATGCGTTTTTCGAATTTGATTGTTGGATGTTATGTATATATACATATATATATATATATATATATATATATATATATATATATTCGCATATTTTTTGTGTGGTTTCTTGTTATGTGGTTCCTATCTACAACACAAAAACAGATTTTACTGTATTTTAAAGAAATAAATATAAACATAACGTAACATATAATTGGAGTTTTTTTCTCGCTCTCTTTCTCTCTCGGTTTTTCTGCTACTTAAAAAACATGTTCTATATTTATGATATTTCACTTCTTTCGCCGTTCCTTTTTAAATTTATAATGCTCATAAACCGAAGATTTTTTTAAGGAGATTGATGTGAGATACTTATATCATTTCTAAAAATGGTGAAGAAAAGATTAATGTTTGAAGACGAGTACTATCTTTCCTTTAAATTTCCTGCACACAATAGTGATGCCACTACCCTGAGGAGGGCAGCTTAATTAATGCACGTGCTTAGTTTCTCAGTTTGACTGCATTTAAATAAGCCAGTTACAACATGATGGACAACGAGTGAGAAGCTGTTATAAGTGTTCGTCAGATTTTTTTTTATTTCTCTCAAAATGAGTTAACGAGTTGAGCAAAGCTACTGCATCAGACTTCCACAAAAACTTGGTAATTCAAAAACAAAACAATTCTCAAAATTCAGCTACTGTTTGGATATGATCCTATAAGAGTAACACAGATAAAAAGAAGCAGTTCAACAAATTCAAAAATGGCCAAACATCGGTGAAGAGTGATAAGTATCCTGGGAATCCACAAGTCACTCTGAATTGTAGAAAGCATGAAAAGTACATGAATTAGCAAAGGGGGGCCATCCGAAAAGAAATTGCAGGCAACAAAGATTCTGCGCATAGAATTTTGCTGATATATGTCCTGTCCCTTATTTTAAGTGTCCAAGTTACTGTCGACAGAACAGAAAGAGCTCCATAGCAAAACATGGAATTTTAGACATTCTCCAGCCTCTAAAAGTAACTAACTGAGGTCAGAAATTTTTAGAAAACCATTTGGGTTTCTGCAGTCAATTTTCTGTGCCAATTCTTACATTTGGAGATAACGGATACCTTATTGAGAACTTTCCAAAAGTATTGGCACCCTTCCCTTATAAAAAAGACATGGCATCAAATTTCAATTCAACAAGAAAGGTGCCGAATACAAAAAGCTCGATCTTGAAATGAATTTGCTTTTGTAAACTGTTTCACGATTTGTCCTGTTATAAGCTAAAATTCGAAAACACAAAAATTTTCATTCTAACATTCTTTCTGTAGAAAACTTGGTTTGATGATTTGAAATATAAGTTTTTTTTTGTAAGAAAAAAAGATTAATAATCCTCGGGGTAGAAATATACAAAGAGAATAAAAATCAGAAATATACAAATACATTTCAAAATATTTGAGAATAAAAAAAAATCAGCTCATAATATTTAACTTTTAAATACATTTTAAAAATATTTGTGTGACTCAGATACATATTATACTATTTTTAAAATACATTTATATATATATATATATATATATATATATATATATATATATATATACATACATATATATACATATATATATACATATATATATATACATATATATATATATACATATATATACATATATATATATATATATATATATATATACATATATATACATATATATACATATATATATACATATATATATATATATATACATATATATACATATATATATATACATATATATATATATATAACATATATATACATATATATATATACATATATATGTGTATGAACAGCCCTGCACCTGGCAAACAGGTCGAACGGGAGACGATATAAAGAAAAGGATCTGGCAAGGACGGAGGAAAAAGGTCGGAACGAGAGAGAGAGAGCGGTGGCGAGAGGAAAACAAGGGGTCGTGAAAAGTAGACACGGTTGAACGATGTATCGTAATCTTGTAACATCTCAATATATTCTTTATTTTAAGAAATGTCCCATAGAAGGTGTGGAATAAACAGTGGGACAAAACCCTGTCTGCTATTATTTTCTTGTCACAATTCGAACACGATCAGAAAAGATCCCACAAGTTTACACTGGTGTCAGAAGTGCGATGCAATGGAGCAGAAGTTAAATGAATAAAATATTTCAAATTGATCGGTGTTCGTACTACATAATTGTGAACAAGGTTCTAGTGGACATTCAGTTTCAAAGAAAAATTTAAACAAGGAAATAGAACCCTGCAGTGTATCTTCAAGTTGATGACCACGTGCATCCCGGAATTGCCTTGCAGTAGTTTCAAGTGAAAAAAACAAGACCTTCTTCATATGGAGTTTTACCATCACCTGCCGAGTTGGGATATGAACGAACAGATGCCGTATTTTTCTTCAGTTTCTGATGAATGGAGTCGTGATCTGAAAAGTGTTCAAGTACAGAAACAGCATTCATGTCGAGGTAAGTGGCTATTGTTCCCCAAGTTAAAATATTGTGTGAATATTTAAAAAGAGTAATGGGATGCAGTCATATTTAATTTGTTTTTTTAAAAATAAAATAGAAAAGCAGATATATCTGAAAAAAGAAAATTTCATTGGTTTATTGCAATATTCTATGTTGTTGGATTATTGTGTAGATGAAATAAGAAAATTGTGTACTTATTTTACCTGGAAATGATAGGGTATCATTTTAAATGTTGTAAAATATGGTATTTAAAGTTCTAGTGTTAAACTATAATTTCTTTTTTTATCATCATTCTTTACTATTTTGAAGTTGTCTCAAAAATTAAAATCTGGGTATAGAAAGTGTTTTTGCATAACAATTCAGTTTGCAGAATTTAAAAAAAGAATTAGATTAATTTATCTTGAAATAATGGTTGCGAAAAATGTATGTTTGAGTGGGTGAAAAAATATCCATTAAAAATGTGTATATGTATTTCAAGTAGACGGATTTCCTGTTAAAATGTTGTAAATAAGAGATTTTGTAGGTTATTTATGACTCAGAATATGGCATGTTTTTTTTGAATATTATATGATAGTTTTTCATTTTAAGCAAAAGTGTTGCAATTTGTCAGTTAGTTGATAGTTTAATGCAATCTGAGGTTATTTCCTTTGATCGTAATTTATGATGTATATGTATATTGGTTTTTTGTTTCCTGCATAAGATTCTTCTTTTAATTAAAAAAAAAAAGAAACTAAGAGTAGATTTATGATTTGAGAAATAATTCTATGGTAATGTAGCTAAAGTATGTTGTTAATTGTGTTTTTTTTATTTTGAAAAAGGTTCTGCGTTCTGATTAGTAACAAATAACTGTGTCTCATATAAGTTTTTATTGTAAACATATTTCGTATTGTGTTTCTGGAATTTGAGTACTCTTAGAAAAAACGAGTAGAATTTTTCTTGCTTGTTAAATATATAGTACTAGGACATTTAAGTGTTTGTAGTTAACCAAGATGCCTTAAATGCGGTAAAGACCATGCCACGCGAAATTGTCACATCAAAGAACGACAAGAAAACCCATTTTGTATCAACTGCCAGGACTTCGGTCACTCGGCATGTTATACTAAATGTCCCAAATTCCCAACCCAAAAAAGGCACTGCCTTTTCCGACCCGATTAAAAGAAAAAATTTTTCAAGCAAATGGACAAAAGAGGGAATTTCCTTCGCTAACGTTGTTAGCGGAGAAATCCCAATCAGATCGCCTCGAAACCGAAAACCTAACTGCAAATAAAAAGGAAGACTCTTCCAGTGGATTCCTTACCCAAGATAATAACAGTTCAGATTTTTCCCAAGTTTTGGAACTTTTTAATACTATCTCAAACCTCGTAAAGAAAAACCCCAAAATTCTCGACCTTCTCTCTAAATTTAAAACAGCAAATTCCGACGAAGAAAAACCTGCCTTCTGGCAGAAGCTATAATGAACAATATTTAAATTTCCCTATCATTCTTAATTGTAACTTTTATTTTTACCCCTTAACTTTTTAAAATTCTCTCAAATTATCGAATTTCTCTTTTTTTAAATTAAGTTAAAGTCACTTTCTTCTATTTCAAAGTACATGATTTCAATCTTAAAAGCTCACTGCCATCCTCCAATCAACGATCGCTCCATAGCCAACGCCTCCTGCACTGCCATTGGATCTCCTCCTCTGAAGTCACGCCCCTCTCTTCAAGCCCAAGTTTCCAAAACCATGAAAATCAGAGTCCCAGATAGAGGATAGAAGAATGCTGACGCATTCTAGATTCCTGTTTTCAAAATCATCCGTCATCCGTCAAGTGTTTGTAGTTAAATTTGTCAGAAGGTAATTTGGCATTAGGTTTAACTTGATTAAAAATGGCATTTCTCATTAGAAGTAAGAAAATTGACTTAATTCAATTAGCGCGGGACTTAGATGAGTCACCTGATCCGTCTATGTCTAAAATTGTTTTAAGGAATTTAATAATCTCTAGTAAATATTACAAGGAGGAAGAGGCAAAAGAGTTATTGGAAGTTATTACAGCCGAAAGGTTAGAGACAGAACAGCAGCAAAAACTAGAACAACAAGAACAATTATCAATTGAAAAATCACGCTTGGAAATGGAATTATCTAGGATCGCTAATCAGAGTGCTACTCAAAATAATGGTCAAACCTCACGTGTAAAATCTTTAGATGAAATAGTTAAAATGGTTAGGCTGTTAACTGTAAAGGTACCCAATAAATCAGACGGGTGGGTCTATTTCTTTTCTAGTCTTGAAAAGGCTTTCGCTAGTGAAATGGTTAGCGACGAGTTAAAACCGAAGGTTTTGTTATGCATGTTAGGAGACAAAGTGTCAAACTTATTAGTTAACCTAGGCGAAGAAGAATTAAAAGATTACGAGTCTTTAATACAGGTTGTACTCAAGGAGTATGAACCATCACCCCAAAAATATGTTTAGAAAATTTTAGAAAGGCCAAACGTAACTCAGACGAAACTTTCTCTCAGTTCGCGACCCGTTTAACATCGATGTGGATTATACTACTGTAAGTTAAGAGAAGCGAATGATTTTTGAGTCAGTTAATCAACTGATCGTAGCAGATAAAATGTTTGAAATGTTGGATTCTGAGACGGCGACCCATATTGGTGTGCTCAAGGGAAGTATGGTACAAACCCAGGGACTTGGGCAAACAATGTGATATATTTTATGCTTCCAAAGGGAAATCCTACGATGAACCTGAGAGAGCTAAATGGAATGATAGTGAAAAGAGAGTTTTAATGGTAGTTGGGGTAAACAGCCATTTGGGGAGAAAAAAAGTCAGATAATTTTCTTCAAGGAAAAACTTTGATAAAGGTCAAGTAACTGAAATTAAAAATTCGCTTGTTTCACCTGCGGTTCAGATAAACATTTTAAGCGGGATTGTCCGAAAAACAAGGAGGTAGATAATAAAAGACTTAATGTGAATAAGGTGTCAACAGAAGGGACGGAATTGGTAGATGGGACGGTAGCTGCTAGAGTTTTTTTGCTAGGTAAAGTCATTCCTAGGGGGCTATTGAAGACAAATTAAGTAAATTAGTGAAAACATCTATCAGTGTAGATGGGAAATTAGTCCATGCGTTAGTGGATGCTGGTACGGAAATTACTGTTATCAAGAAAGACTTAGCTCCTGGAATCTCGGTTGAAGGAGCTTCCACGATTTATTTGAAAGGTATTTTCGGTCCAGCTGTTAAATGTCCTTTAGTATATGTTCCAATTGGTCTTGCTACCGGTGGCCAGGTTAATGTGGTGCACCAGCAAGTGTTATGTGCTTTGGCAGAAGTTTTGGTAGAAGACGTGTTGCTTCCACCAGAGGTTTTGGATATGTTGGGAGGAGCCCAAAGTGAAGAGAATTCACTGGCTCAAAGCTCTCAGGCCCTGAGGGTTGACTCAGGAAATGTAGATGAAACCGAGGTTTCATTGGGTATTCTGCCAGAGAAAGCACAGGAGCACATTGAGGATTCTCAAAGGAATATTACCTCATGTCGGAATGAAGTGGGAGCATTGGGTACTAAGGATGAGGAGGTGACCGCTGAGATGGATAAAGGAATCATGGTGGCTGATAGTTTTCGTTCCGAACAGGAGTGTTGTGCCGAGTTAGCATTGGTTTGGAAGTATGCTAAGGAAGGCAAAGGAAACTACTATGAAGTAGATGGATATCTATTTCGTAGGGATAAAATACTCGGGGAGAGTATTGGGCAGCTGGTAATTCCGAAGTGCAGAAGAACTGAGGTGTTGAAACTAGCGCATACTTCCGTGTTCAGTAGTCACATGGGTCCCAAGAAGACGCTTGAACGAATAAAGTATTCTTTCTTTTGGGAGGGTCTGAGGGCCGATGTGAAGAAATTTTGTGAGTCATGTAAAGAATGCCAGCTCACTCGATCGGTTAGGATTAAAGACCGATCATCCAGTACACCTGTGGCAAGGCCTGAATTGCCATTTGAGGTGGGGAATATGGATCTGATAGGTCCAATAGCTTAAAGGGACATAAATATATTTTACGTCTGGTTGATCAGCACACTAGGTGGGGTGAGGCTGTGCCGTTGACTAGTCTCAGTGCGAAGGTAACCTGTGAAGCTTGGTTAAACATATTTTCGAGAACCGAGATTTATCTTTTGTCGAAAAGGGAAGGTTTTGTAGAAAAGAATAGCGCAGCATCGTGGGTCACGGTACTGGATTTGTGGAAGTGGTATTTCTGTCGTTCTCTCACGAAGAATTATGCCGCATGCTTTATGTCGTTTGGAAATTTGCATGACTAAAAAGTGAGGTTTAAGATTGAATACACTTCTTATGGATGTAATTTAACGGCTCAGGTTTTAAGAATGTTAGAGCAGTTTATTATATCTCGAATAGTCGATATAGACCTTCTGATGCAAATTTGGAAAAATCGTGTAAAGCGAATTAACTTTGTATTAGAATGGGTTGGGTCGGAAATCATACTGGCCAAAGGCAAATTAGAGCCGTAGGAAAGTTTACTGTGTACTTAATATAGATTTAGTGAACTCATTGAGCATTCATTCATGAGTTAATGAAATAAACATTGTATAGATTAAGATAAAAACTGTAATGTATATATTTAGTGTTGTTTTTTTGTATAATGTGTTTTCCATGTATCTGTTTGCAATCCCATTACAGTTTAGATCTTTCTGGGAACATAGTCACTTATTTCAATTGGGTGAACTATTCATATTATTTCATGTGTTTGTATTAAGGAACTTTCACTAGAACAATCATCAAGACTTTTGAATGTTGCAATTATTGTGTGTTCTGTTTGTGGATTTTCTGTGTCACGGTTTGTGAATTTTCTGTTCCTGGTGTCTGATATGGTAAAATCAGCCACAAGGGGCAAATTTTACTCTTAGGTGGGGCGTGTAAGGAACCGCTGCCTGCACCTGGCAACAGGTTGAACGAGAGACGATATAGAGAAAAGGATCTGGCAACGACGGAGGAGAAAAGGTCGGAACGGGAGAGAAGAGAGAGTGACGGAAAAAGCCGGGCTGGTGAAAAGTAGACACGGCTGAACGATGTATCGTAATCTTGTAACATCTCAATATATTCTTTATTTTAAGAAATGTCCCATAGAAGGTGTGGAATAAACAGTGGGACAAAACCCTGTCTGCTATTATTTTCTTGTCACAATTCGAACACGATCAGAAAAGAACTCACAAGTTTACACTGGTGTCAGAAGTGGGATGCAATGGAGCAGAATTTAAATGAACAAAATATTTCAAATTGATCGGTGTTCGTACTACATAATTGTGAACAAGGTTCTAGTGGACATTCAGTTTCAAAGAAAAATTTTAACAAGGAAATAGAACCCTGCAGTGTATCTTCAAGTTGATGACCACGTGCATCCCGGGAATTGCCTTGCAGCAGTTTCAAGTGAAAAAAAACAAGACCTTCTTCATATGGAGTTTTACCATCACCTGCCGAGTTGGGATATGAACGAACAGATGCCGTATTTTTCTTCAGTTTCTGATGAATGGAGTCGTGATCTGAAAAGTGTTCAAGTACAGAAACAGCATTCATGTCGAGGTAAGTGGCTATTGTTCCCCTAAGTTAAAATATTGTGTGAATATTTAAAAGAGTAATGGGATGCAGTCATATTTAATTTGTTTTTTTAAAAATAAAATAGAAAAAGCAGATATATCTGAAAAAAGAAAATTTCATTGGTTTATTGCAATATTCTATGTTGTTGGATTATTGTGTAGATGAAATAAGAAAATTGTGTACTTATTTTACCTGGAAATGATAGGGTATCATTTTAAATGTTGTAAAAAATATGGTAATTAAAGTTCTAGTGTTAAACTATAATTTCTTTTTTATCATCATTCTTTACTGTTTTGAAGTTGTCTCAAAAATTAAAATCTGTGTATAGAAAGTGTTTTGCATAACAATTCAGTTTGCAGATAAAAAAATCAGCTCATAATATTTAACTTTTAATACATTTTAAAATATTTGTGTGACTCAGATACATAATATACTATTTTTTAAAATACATTTATATATATATATACATATATATATACATATATATATATACATATATATATACATATATATACATATATATACATATATATACATATATATATATATATATATATATATATATATACATATATATATATAAAGGGTGTTTTTTTTTAGAGGTATAGAAATTTAAATTGCAACAAAACAACGATGTATTATTCGATTGACATGAATTTTTTTTATTCGAAAGATAATCTAGTGACATTACATTTTAAATACGATTTCTGGCATAGGACTGCCACGGCTGGCTCGGATGTATCTAATCTGGACGTCCAATTTTCGATGACTTTTTTCAACATTTGTGGCCGTATATAGGCAATAACACGGCGAATGTTATCTTTCAAATGGTCAAGCGTTTGTGGCTTATCCGCGTAGACCAATGACTTTACATAGCCCCACAGAAAATAGTCCAGCGGTGTTAAATCACAAGATCTTGGAGGCCAATTCACAGGTCCAAAACGTGAAATTAGGCGGTCACCCAACGTGTCTTTCAATAAATCGATTGTGGCACGAGCTGTGTGACATGTTGAGCCGTCTTGTTGGAACCACAGCTCCTGGACATCATGATTGTTCAATTCAGGAATGAAAAAGTTAGTAATCATGGCTCTATACCGATCACCATTGACTGTAACGTTGTGGCCTTCATCATCGTTTTTGAAGAAGTACTGACCAATGATTCCACCAGCCCATGAAGCGCACCAAACAGTCAGTTTTTCTGGATGTAACGGTGTTTCGACATACACTTGTGGATTAGCTTCACTCCAAATGCGACAGTTTTGTTTGTTGACGTAGCCATTCAACCCGAAGTGCGCTCCATCGCTAAACAAAATTCGCTTATGAAAATCGGGAACAACGGCAATCTCGTTTTGGGCCCATTCGACGAATCTACGCCTTGCTTGATGATCGTTTGGCTTCAATTCTTGCATGAGTTGGATTTTGTAAGCACGCAAACCAAGATCCTTCCGCAAAATCTTCCATAAAGTGGATGGACACAGATCCAATTCCTGTGCTCGATGGCGGATGGACTCATTCGGGTCTTCCTCAATGCTACGCTTTACATTAGCAATAGCTTCTTCTGTACGCACTGTACGGCGTCTCTGGGGATGCGAGTTATCAATTCGAGTAAACGTGGTGCGAAAACGTTCCATGGTTAATCAAATTAACCGCTCTGATGGACGATTTTGTCGACGATAAAATGGACGTAGTGCGCGATACACATTCCGCACAGAACCATTATTTTCGAAATAAAATTGCACAATTTGAAAGCGTTGTTCAGGCGTGAATCTATACATGATGAATTGCCAAACCAAACTGAGAATAAATCACTTGACAGCTGTTAAATCGGTCGCCATCTTGGAAAGTAATGCCAACTTAAACTTCTTTACCT
>BMAU01012191.1:60000-265830 GCA_019973935.1 Trichonephila clavipes | reverse complement strand
GTTACGTATTGCTAAAAACCAATGAGAACAAACATTTATAGCATTTTATGTATGTTTATATTGTGTACTGTCGCAAATAAAGCCTGGTTGGCGAGATTTGCTCCAGCGAAAAGGAAAAGTCCCGTGTTTTCCAATTCCTACTATATTAGCTGACACTCTCTATATATTTATTTATTTGTTCGTGGAATTTTCAATCGTTAATAAAATACATTTTAAAGCGCTCAATTGAGCTGAAATTTCATATACACGATTATTTTGGATGACAATACAGTAATTTAATTATAATTTTAATACAAAATTAACTGATTAAAACTAATTATTCAAAAGAATTACAAATTCAGCCACCATGCAAAAATTTGGTGACTTAGCGACCATTTTGGCGGCTTGTGTCAAAACATGAAAAGGTTGTGTGTTTTTTAATTTTATAGTGCTCTGTTTGAGCTGCAATTTTCTATACACAATTGATTTGGGTAAAATAAGATAATTTAATTATAATTAATTAAAATTAATTGAGTGAAATTAATTTAAAAATATTACAGATACAGCCACGTTGGTTTCATTTTTAGCGACTTCGGACAAAACTTTAAACGATTTTTTTTCTCACGTTTTAAAGCATTCAATTGAATTTTTATTTTATACACGCGATTGTTTTGATGACAATACGATATTAATATTAATATTTATAATTATATTAATTGTAACTATTCAATAAAAAAGTAGCTAAAATAAAATTTTTCTCTGTTGATCTAAGTAGAATTGACTTAATTTTTTATATATATATATACATGTTTTTATTATTATTTAATGAATAATTCATTTCATGGGGTTAGATTTATTCATAATATTAAAATTCAATTCGCAGAGACTTTTGTATCAATGTGAAATAAAATTGCTGCGTTTAATTTTCATAAATATTTTAACTTCCTTTTAACAACGCTATTTATAAATCAGTAATTGCAAGAAAAATTTCAGCATTATAACGGTTTGTGTGACATCAGTGAAAACGTAAAAAAATAAAGCATTTGGATAGTGCAGATTGTAAAGTGAATGGGTGTCTATTAAGATCATGCAGTGTAGCAATACAAAGACTATTGGAAATGGACCTCATACATTTGAGGCACGGTCAAATGACGAGGCCTGACCTGACACCTGACCCTGGGGTGGCACCTGAGCTGGAACCCCCTATCTTAGCTTCCAAACCGTGCTAACGTGATGATCTTGAACCCAAACAGATTTAACGTGTATCAGCCTCTCAACATGTCAGGTCCAGTAGCGCACACAGGAATTTTTCAAGGGGGGGTCCGGGGTCGAAAGTTCACCATTCTTGTATCATGGCTCCTTTTGATTTTGTCGATTTTTGGGAACAAAACACAGTAAAAAAACTAATTATTGAATAACTAATTAGCATTAATTAATAAAATTAATCATTAATAACAAATAATTAAATTTTACGTATTATTTACTTAGAATTATAATCAATCGGAAAAAAATCAAGGGCTTTGGGGGGGGGGTCCGACCCCCCCTTGTGTGCGCTACTGGTCAGGTCAATAGGACACGAACTCATGACACAATGACCACTTACTATGCCCACTAGGTTATCACACTCACTTTTGACTAAAAAATCGTAATAAAAAATGATAAATGAGTATTTATTCGAAAAACATTTTTTTAAATTTTATTTGTTGTATTTTTGTAATAATTGCGATGGAAAAGATCAACTTGTTTCAAATGTTGTATAAAGAGTTCTCTTTTTCTAATTTTTATAAACATTAATTTCAGCTATGGTGCTATGAAATTTTCTAATGAACATATCGAGTATTGATTAGATTTTTTACTAGGACACACTTTACTAGGACACACTTTTTTACTCGCACTTAGATGATGTTACTTCGAAATTCACTCAAGTTGATGAGGACGACACCTGAGTTGTGTGAGTAGCACCCTATTCCCCAAATTCCCACACCATTCATAACGTATGGATTTAGACTACTCAATATTAAGTGCAACAGCACGTCTGCACAGCGGGTCATAATGTTATGGATATATTGCGGATATTTGAACTTCTTGCGACTGTAAAGAAAGGGAGTGTACACTTAAATAGATTAATCTAATAACTATTTTCTTGGTATTTTAATATTAAATGTAATTCTAATTTTAGAACATTCTCGACAACATTACGAAAATATATCAAATAATTTTTTGTGTTTATAAAAGATATTCGGAAAAATATTTAATCCTCTCTCAGCACTGGTGTAGCTACAACTGGTTCTAAGTGAAGAAAGAGATAATGCCACAGGCGTAGATAGCTCTGAGGAACCCTGTATCAAAATTCTTTCGGGGCCCTATTTTAGATATGGAAGCCTTGTTAGTGGACTGTAGTTACACATGTTGGGGCCCCATATCATTGATACGATGGTAGCTATGCCCCTGCCTCCTAGGCAAATTGAAAATATTGGATACATTACAACGATATAAAGATATTTTACTGTGGCCTACTAAAATTATATTCTCATTGATTATTTTCATAGTGAAATGATGGAAGCATAAATAAGAAGAAATTGTCATTCCTACACTTTAACATCTCTTCTCCGTATAAACTAACAGCATAAATGCAAAAAATAGAAGAATTACTTTTACTAAGAAATCTGACGTTCTATGGACAAATAATTCGAATGTATTTGTATTCATCTATTATTTTATTAAAAAAAATATTTGAATCCTTTAAGAGCAGAATTTAGTACCGGATGTTTAAAAGTAACTTCTTATAAGTTTATTTTATATCCAAATCAAAGCACAATACAAAGAAAATGCATTATCCTATGTTATTAATTGAATTCTGGTTTTCAAAATGAAGTGCCGTAATGCATAAATGAGAAGAAATTGTCATTCCTAAAACGCCCCGTATACCCTAACAGCATCAATGCGAAAAATAGGAGAAAGAAACGTATCCATTCGGAGAAAACAAGTTAATATTTTCGATAAAAGTGCTTGCTATGAATTATTCAATAGATATTCCGACTACAAAGCGCGCTAAGATTTTTCTTTCGCTCTGTATTAAATGGATTTTCAAAGGAGAAATCTTACTGAAATTTTGCCTCAAGTTATTTTCAACAAACATAAAGCTATAAATGTCTCTCTCGACAACAACAATCCGGAATCTCCTCTTCATCCTTTTCTTATTTTCTGATCAAAATGCATAGCGATGTCTGAGCGTACTGTATATATGTTGTAATTTAAAGGTTTAACAATTTTTTGATGTAAATGATTTATTATTAAGGAACATGCTTTTGTAGTTTCATTAAAGTGCATTCATATTATTCTCGACTTATTAAATATGTAAGAAGTGTAAATGAGATTTGAAAATATTCAGGTTTAGCTAGTATTAGTATTGTTATTATTCATATTTATTAAAATACGCCGGCCCAGAACGTTTAGACGTAGAGAATTCAAAAAATAAGGTATCAAGAGCTCTGACATGAATCAAAATTACCGTATAAATAAAAATTTCTCTGAATGTAACATGATCACAGCATTTAAATAATACAAGTAGATGGATCCGGTTCCCTAGTACCATGACTAAATCTTAGTTAGAAGATGGCTGCGTTGACGGGAATATGGTTCGTGATTGAAATAACAAGTATGACTCGATTTTCGCATTTAAATGTAGCCGCGGTAGCCTAGTGATCAAGGTAACGGATTCATGGTCGGCGTGTCATGAGCTTGAGCTTCGTACCGCTGAAGACCCGCCATGTAGGGGAGTGATACACGCTAAATCTACCATCCTCCCGTTGGTGTTGTGTGCTAGTTAGAAGATGGTGTGCCATCTCAGGTGTTGTCCTCGGAACCTTACCATGGTTCAAAAAATTACGAGGTTCCTCACCAAAAGCCCTCAAGTAGTTGAACAGTACGACATTAATATTCCCTCACTCACTCAATTAGCATTTAAAGGAAATTTCTCCAGCTTAAATTCATCGACAAGTAGTAAAGGTGTACGGTAAAAGTGTTATGCCGCAAAGCGTGGTGGGGTTTTGTTTCACGGAATTTGACGAACGCAGAACAGATATGCGAGACGAAGGAAGAGCGTTTTCGGTGGAAGATATTGGACCACCCCTTCATACATTCCCGACCTCACACAGAAAGCTGTAACAATTGTGTGGATGCAGGAGGACAGTCTAATAAGATTAAATTATCACGTTCCCCATTTTTCAATCCCTGCTATTAGTTCACTCTCTCTAGATATATTTATATATCTTGTTCAAATTTTCAATCGTTAATAAAATACTTTCTATTTATCCATTCAAGTTCAAATACATTTTTTTAAACTTGTAGTGGATGACACTTGATGTTAATATAGGTTTTTCAAACATTAATTCATTAATTAAACTTAATTAATGAATAAATAGTAACAAAAATAATAGTCCAGCACCATATATAAAAAGGACAAATGCTCGTTGTGTCCCTGTAGCGCAATGGATAGCGCGTTGGACTTCTAACTCATAGATCATGGGTTCGAATCCCACCTGGAATGGCCTAATTTCTAAACATGTATTTTCTTTTTTACTATACTGTTTTATTAGAATAATTAAATTTATTTAAGGCGTCTCAGGGGTGTTAAATTTCTCTAGAGGTCTGAAAATATAAACGATCTCCAAACGGGTATAATTCTTTTAAATTTTAATTAAAGGATTTGAATCTTTTGCATATTATTTAAAATAGAATGGGGCTTCAGAAAAGTATAAAATGTTTAAAATATAATAATAATTTTAAAAGTCATAAGCATATGAAAATTCTATAATAAATATTAAGTATTTTTTTTTTTTTTGCTTTGCGCACGCTCTTTTCTAAAATATTAGCCTCTGATGTATAAAACTTCATAGAATTATACAATGCATCATACTCTTTAAGCCCTACCTCTAATTTTAGTATTATATATCTTTTGTATTTCAAAATATTTGTAAAATATTGGAATTTTTTAAATATTTTTAAAAATGTTTTTTTATTTATTAAAATATGTAAGTTATTATTCTATTCATATAAAAGTAGCTACAAAGTATTAAAAATACATTTGTCTTTATAAATCAACTTATAGCTAGTAATTAAAGCTACTCTTTTCGAAAATAGCATGCGCGACGTAAAACTTAATAAATGTTTCTTATAGAAAAGTTTCTTATTTTCATATGCTTATAATTTTTAAAATTATGATTATATTTTAAACATTTTATACTTTTCTGAAGCCCTATTCCTTTATAAGTAATGTGTAAATGATTCGAATTATTTAACTCAAATTTAAAGAAATTATACCTGTTTCAAAATTGTTCATATTTTCTGACCCCTAGATTAATTTAACACCCCTGTGACCCCTTAATGAATAAATAGTAACAAGCAAACAAAAATAGTCCAACAATATATGTAAAAAGGAAAATGGAAAATTGCAAGAAAAATCACTTTCTATTTTGCGACTTAATATTGTGACTCTGTCGTATGTATATGCATATTTATATTAATTGTAATTATTTAATAAAAAGTAACTAAAGTAAAATTTTTCTTTGTTGACCTAAGTAGGAATTGACTTACATTTTTTTTATATTACTTGTTTAATAATTTGTAATTAACCTATTCCGGCAACTTTTTGATCCTATCGTGTATATTTCTAAATTCGCTTTAAAAAAATCTTGGAATAAATTAATTTAATAGTTTTTAACAATCTAGGATCTATTGTTTAAACAAAAAATTAAAATATAGTTATTCTTTTTAAATACCTTTTTCCTCAAATAATGAACTAAATTTCCAAAAACATGTTCTAACAGTAATAAATTTATCTTACAATTCACATTAGGTTAAAGTGCAAGCCATACAAAAAGTAAGCAATTTTATCAATCAATTGATGCATTTCAATAAAAAGTAATTGATGTATTTCTATTCAAGAAAGAATTGAAATGGAGTAAAAATTACTAAATTTTTACTAGAATTATGAGATTGCCAACATATTTCGAGAATCGTTGTTTCGATATTTGTTTTCCCCCCTGATATATCTTTGAAGCAAACGATTTTTGAATTCAAGATGTTTGCTTAAGACAAAAAAAACTTGGTGAAAATTATTTGCAGAAGTCACCAGTAAAATAATATCTTACAGCAAAAACGTTATGCATTATAGCTATACATTATAATTTACCATTTGTAAAATCAGAGCAAGGCAAATAAATTATTTCATTTAATATTCAAATTTTAATAAAATGTAGAACCATACTTCAAATTTCCTTTTTAAAATTAAAACGTACAAATCTGTTTCTTCTCGAGAATACTTGAATAAATAAATAGAAAGAGTTAGACAAGAATAATGTAATGTTTGGGTGCTAAAATTATTCTTTTTGCAAAACATTCCATGGAACTTTATTTATTTATTTATTTATTTATTTATTTATTTATTTTTGCATTTTTAGATTCAATTTAAAGTGGTAAAGCGTTCGGAATAAAGCTATACAGAAATGTTAGATAAACAATTCCATCTCTGAATAAATATCATGCAAAGCACATGCTTTATCCGCGGTATTTGTAATGAATACATTACTAATATGAATACTTTAGATGCGAACTACATGCATTTATTAAAACTATCATTTCAATTTAACAGGTATCTCATTTCATTCCTTTTTCGCTCAGAAATTTATGATAATCTCTAAACGGAACCTTTCAAAAGGATATTCTGTGCACATAGTTTATTTATAAAACAAAAATTACTAAAAATCTTTTAAAAACCAGGGTTTATTCTTGTGAATGCTTAAAACTAATTCCTGAACACTTATTTAATATTTAAATCTAAGAAAGAAAGTTTTGGAAAAATGCATTCACAAATGGATTTAATCTGATTTACAAAAGCAAGTGACCAAATGAAAATATGGGAAGCAAATCGTCATTTACAAAGCTTTTTGTATACTAAACCTCAAATATGCAAAAAAGAGGTGGGGGGAATAATACATATTCATTCGCAGAAAACTAGCAAATTTTTCGATCAAATTGTTTGTCATTAATAATTCATAGTTATACCAAGTACAAAGCGAGTTAAGATTTTTTTCTCTATGAGTATTAAATGGATTTCTAAAAAGGTATTGAGAAAATACCTTACAGCGAAATTCCAAAAACAAGTAGGCATAAATGTTGAGATTAAATTTGTAGACCTCATCCTATTGTTTTATGAATTTTCTCCCGAAATTAGTCTGTTTTATGAAACATGTGGTTGCAAAGCTCTAAAAGCGTTTAAAAAATATTGTTTGTTATCTAAGTTTCAATATTCGCGACCCAATATTTAATCATAGTTTTCATCGCGCCCCCCTCATACAATAACAATGTATTGAACTCAGGAATTCTATACTTTGATGCTAAGACTACGACATGACTTTAATCTTTTAAGTGCCACCAGCGTATATAAACGTCTCGCTCAGTCAAAATGTTAATTTCCCCGGACGTATATATGCGTCTTTCTAAAGTACAATCTTTTCTGCGCACTGCTGTTCATTACATTACTGCGATGTCTTTGGAATGCAATAAATGGACCTGGGCAATGTTTGCGAAGGATTCTCTTATTTTAGATTATTTGCTTCTTTATTCCTTCCTGCTCCCAATACATCACATACGTGCGCATGCGTTGAATGATTGATTGATTGAATATTAACGTCGCACTGTTCAGCTACACGAGGGCTTTTGGCGACGGACCACGTAATTTTGAACCATGGTCAAGTGACGTGGACGACACCTGAGCTGGCACCCCCCTCTCCTAACTACCACACCACACCAACGGGAGGACGTTTCAGCTCTCGACAGATTTAACGTGCATCGCTGCCCTACATGGCGGGTCTTTAGTGGTACTGGGCTCGAACTCATGACATATCTGCCATGATCCGATACCCTATCCACTGGGCTACCGCAGCCCTTGCGCATGCGTTGAAAACGGTTGGCATTGGGAAGCGAATCGCGAAACTTTTAATCGGCGCAGTTTAGGGATTAATAATAAACCATACAAAATTATCAAGATAAATATTATTTTTTTGACATTATTTTTTATATGAAAAACCCATGGGTAATGAGCCGGTAAGCCATTGGTAATTTTTAAACTTGTTATTTACTTAGTATTGTTAAAATAATCATGAAATACATTGTGCAGTACCGATTCATTTATATGTGTATTATATCAGTGCAAATGTGTATTTTATTCTTTATTGTGTCAGAATGTATTTTGTTTGTTTACTTTTCGTAAATTAATAATTTTCTAAAATAATCTATTGTTTACGATACTTTAATGATAATATACAAAAATTAATTACCACTTAATGTTGTGATTCTGTCCTATGTATATACATAATTATATTAATTGTAACTATTTAATAAAAAGTATCTAAAAGAAATTTTTTTTATTGATCTAAGTAGGAATTGACTTAATTTTTTTATATTACTTGTTAACTAGGACATTAGTTGTCTTTTTAATGTAACCTAACTGAATTAATAAATATTTGTTACACACTAAGGAAGATTTTATTAAATCCAACCCTGAATTTACCATACTTTGTCTAAATCTTTAACGTCCAATGATTTTCATTTTCATGTATTTTTGTATTAATCATTAAATTTGCCATAAAAAGCTCCCTTTGGTTTAAATTCTTTTTACTTTGTATTAATGATGTTAGAAATTTTTCTTAAAATAAATCATCATTTCTTGTTAAATATGCACAATTACCAAAGAAAGAAACCAAAATACAATTTTTTAAAAAAATAAACATTTATCATTATTTTTCTCGACTACCAATATATACTGTTAAGATAATGATAAATGCCCGCTATAAGAGTAAATTCTAATACAATTACAAATTTTAATTATTTAGCATTTAATATTAAATTATATAAAATCTCACTGAAAGGAAAACTAAACAACATTCAAACTAAGGTTTTTTTAACGCCCATTTAAATATTATTTTAAATTTAAGTCATATTCCTTAACCTCTTCATCAATACATAATCACATAAATAAAAGCTTCAACCAGCGATCTCATTTTACAACCCATAATTAGTAAAATATACGATGGAATTTTATTGAGAAAACAAATTTAAAACAAATTATATCTGGCGAAAATTGTTCTTAAACACATCTTGATTTATAAGATCACACAAGTATATTCAAATCTCATTTGCTCCGGAAACAGCAATGGGTAATTGTTTCCATTTTATTTTAAAATAATTGTTTAGAGAACAGTTTCCCCTGGAAAAATCGATGCAATGAATACTTGAGAATTTCGAACATTTTGGATATAATGCGCTCGATCTAAACGACCCTGGGAGCAACCGAACACTCGTTTGAAAAGTTCTTCCGTTAACGGCGTGAGTGTAATGACCCACAGGGCACGTAGGGCATTTTTCTAGAATCATCTGTGCTGGATGGTGTTTAATCTGGAGCAAGCCAATTATTTCCTACCTTCGAGGGCGAAAATTGTGAAGAGGAATTGCGTCATAAAAGTTGCATGTGTGAAATAAGTGCTATTTTTACAATTAATTCATTATTTTTTTGGAAACAAAGCTCTATTTTAATTTTGGAACAAAGGGAAATATATTTTGAATGAAAACCATGTTTTCCGTAAATATTTAAATGAAGAATCAGCTTACAAACGAAGGTGAATAATTGGATGATAATAAGGTCAATTAAATCTTGATGCCCAGGGCGTAAAAAAATTAAGGGCTAAAAAAGAGAAAGAATTAAAATTACAGCGAATGTACCACACTTTCGAATCATGAGAAAAGCATTTCTACCCCTAAGAGAGTAAAGACTGAAATGAGATCTTCTATGGAAATAGAAAAGCTCAGCTTTTTTTTTTTTAATGTTGCTGTCTTCATCATCTTAAAACTTGGCATCACTTGAGAGAAATTTATATTCCTGCAGTAGATTCCTGCCTACTGTGGAGTTCTGTGGAGTTCCATGTAACGAGAAAACTGACTTCCTGACTAAAAAGATTGTTCTTGTCATGCAGTAAGTTTTTCGTCCTGTGTCCTTCCATTCCATTAAAAATCTTATTGAAAGATCTAGCAAAACCCATCCTGAGGAGAATCTCTACAATCGCGCGTGTTTCTCACAAATCTTGGAGGAATGTCATCATGAATTTATGTAATGGCCCAAGGCGTAGAATGGTCACTGAATTCTGCCTAGCCACCGGACATGACTGCCTGCAAAATTATCTGCATAGACCAGGGGTGACGAACCATTATGGATCAACGTGCCATTTTTTCTAGAGAAATGTTTAATGAGGTACAGACGTGCCGTCAAATCATTTTTACTTGCGATTGTTGGGAAAATAATAAAACTAAATGCTAATAACACCAAACTATTTGTTACGAAAAAATACCTTTTGCACTGTATAGTTAGAAATGTTTTAGTGTTATACGTGTAATTCAAATTAAAGTACACGTTAGTGTGACTTCTGTTGTTGCAGATTGGATGACAAATAACTTATTATTAGGATTTTAAGATGTTATTTTTAGTAGAATGCATGCTAAATTGAAGACATCTGCCAAACGGTTTCTATGCAATTAATTATTTTTGCTGTGGTTCACTGCTGCGTGGAAGTTCTGCATACCACTATTCCAGAACATAAACACACACCGCTTTGCCACCTTTTCTAATGATGCTATATTTCTAGTTTCACCAAATTTGAAATTCTCTGCTACACTTGCTATTTTGCACTTTCGTTCTTTTCCTGAACCAGCCATGTTAAATAACAATTAAAAATCGTAAATTTAACACAGATAAACTTTAAAATACAATTGTGTCAATGAAATTGGCTATGCTATGAGTAGATAAACTTTGCATCAATAGAAATTGAAGTCTACGACGCAATTAAGGCAAGACAACAACAAACGAGTGTGCTCCCCGCCGCCCCGCGACCAATCACTCGCGTTCGTTCGTATTACTTCAGAGTGAACTTTGTTATTTTGAAATAAAATGCAAACCATTTTGATCGCTGGCATGCCCAAATTATTGAGTTGCATGTCATCAATGACACGCGTGCCACTGGTTCACCATCACTGGTATAGACTGTACCATCTGTATTTGTGCAGATTTGGAGAGGTTATGGATTCCGCACATCTACTCTGTCCTGCTCTGTACAAGACGTTTCCCGCCGAGCATTACTGGGAGACTAGAGATATGTTAAATTAATCAACTGTGTTTCAGCTTTTTTTTTTTTTGTATCCTGTTTTCTTTTTTTATATGTTCATGTTCTCTGTTATAACTGTTTATAATCTGCCATTAGAAACAAAAAAATCACTATTAGGAAAATAGAGTACTTGAAAGTGTTTCCGTTAAGAGATCAACTGCAGAGATTGGAAGACGTGGTCACAAGAAAATTTCAAGATTTTAAGAAAATTAAGCGTAAATTCCATTTGCTCTGTTATCCAATTACTGATGATATTGCTATTCAGGATCAGATATACAACACCTGAAGAGCAACAGCCTGAACTAATTGGCTTGATGTCAGATCAAACTGTAAAGTAAAAGACACTAACTGTTACACATATTTGTCAGCTGAAAAATGTCCATGTATGAAGAAATTTCTGGGAAAATTGTTCTTTATATTTCAGTCGACATAAATTTGGGCGGGCAACGTTTTTCTTGCATGAAAATCAACACGAATACATATAGATGTAAGTTGACTGACATAAACTTGCAAGCTGTGAGGAGAAATTAAATAAGCAATCTTTTACTCCTGATTTTTAAAAAGTTTAAAAAAAAGTACTATAGGGTATATTTGTCTCATTAAATTAATTCTAAAATTAAATGTGCTTGCAGTTATAGACAATACAATATAATAAGCACGATAAATAAATTGAATGAAACTGCCCTGATTTATTTAAGGTATCCGACTACGTTCGGAACCGTGATTTTGCAAAAGCGAGTTAATGGATAATATTTATGATGTTTAGTGTGAATTAGATTAGAAAATGTATATAGAATTGTTTTAAGAATAGTATTACAATAAAAAATTATTTAAGTACAATATTTTGACAAAAAATGAACAGAGAATGACCCATTTTGAAAGTATTCTGCTTTTGTGAAAGCTGCTTCTATTATAATAATATTTTGCCTGTATATAGCTCAGACCTCTTTACAGAGGCTCAACTAGAATTTTTGAAATATATAACTTAGAAGTGAGTTTATCCCTGTTTTACGACAACAGTGGGGAGAAATTTTAAGAAAAAAACGCCGATAATTATTTCAAAGGGCACTAACTCTGAAAATAATGTGGAATTTTTCAAAAATCTCATAGTTGAGCCTCTGTACAGACGCAAGAGCTATATACAGGCAAAACATTATTATAATTTGAGCATTTTTCACAAAAGAAGAACTTTTTGAAAAAAGGTTATTCTAAGTTAATTTTTTGTCAAAATATGGTACTTAAATAATTTTTTATTGTAATAATATTCTTAAAACAATTTTGTATATACATTTTCTAATCTAAGGGACACTAAATATCATAAATATTATCCATTTACACGCTTTTGCAAAATCACGGTTCCGAACGTAGTCGGATACCTTAACTTATATTTATTATTTTTTATAATGAAGGCAATAATTTTAAAAAGGTGCGGCCCTCCAATATCCTCCACTCTCACAATATGGCCCGCGAGCCTAAAGAAGCTGCCCACCTCTACCTTAATGCATTATCTCTATTCATTTTAAAAGAATTAATCAACTTCAACTACAAGAAGCTTTTGTTAGAGGTAAGATTAAAAAATATCTTGACTTTCCAATAGTTTTCGGTTGAGAAGAACTTCAAAATTAATTAACCGAAATTAGCTTTTCACCTTCACTAACAAGGAGAAAAAATAGCAAAATTTCTTTCTCCTCTGCACAGTTTCATTAAAAGTTTTAGTTTCGGAATTTAATTTTATATTATCGGTTAATCAGCTTACTTCCCAACATAATTTGAATTTTTCCCATCGCGGTTTTTGAAAATACTCGTTTCGGGAAGTTAATATACGTACCCGTTTCGCAACAAACAGCTTTTTTTAGTGTATATCCGTCCCTTGTCTATCAAACTGAAGCGATTCTCATCTTTCACCTTCCTTCTCCCCTGCAGTTTTTTTGAAAAATCTGAAATCTATTTGCTTTTAAAAAGGCTCAGTATTCAAAATTTTTCTAATGATGTATTTTTTTTCCTTTTTAAATAAACGTTGCATTTGGAAGACAATTTAGAGCAGGGGTACTCAAAATTTTTTCCGCTGGGCCACATGCATGTGAAGACTACTTCATGCGGGCCTGCAACACGAGGGTTAATTATTGGGGGCGGAGGGCACTATAAGATCAAGGACATTTTAAATGCTGAAAATTGATCAAACTATTATAACCCATAATTCTGGATTTTATTTTAAAACTTCCTTAAACTGCATCAAACTCAACGCCTAGAAATAGGTTTTATGAATTAATTAGGCAGTTATAGGGTAATTTCGATTTCCTTTCCTCAATGATCCCCACACCCCTATTATATTGCTGTTGTAAAGGTTTTTTTTAAGAAAGCCAATTTATCTCGTCTTAAAAGATATTCTCAAGAAAAAGAGGTATTGAAATATTTATGTTTCGTGGAATAGTAACGTGTAAAAAATTATATATTTTTTTAATGTAACATTTTTTCGACAAATCAAACAAGTTGTTGATCCATGTTGTTCTTCTCTTTGAAATAATGAAGATCCCAATTGTCTTGAAACAATATATATTCTTAAGACATTTTTCACTGGGAAGACAAGAGGGTTACTTATAAATTCACCCATGACATGGTCTCTACTCCACTGTTATTTTTTATCAATAACCGTTACAACTAACACAATTCGTATCAGCACGACATCGATAGTAAAATTGATATTTGGGATTGATAGAGTTTCTCACTAACTTTTCAATGCATTGTTCTTAAATCATTTAATTTGTTAGTGGAGCGGCCCATAACCGGGACACTCAGAAAATTCCAGTGGGCCACATGCGGCCTACGCGCTGCTGGTTGAGTATCGCAGGCTTAGAGTGAGTGAGAATTTATAAACCTCGCGCTATAAAGTAACATGAGACCTTTTTCAGAATGCCCAAGGGAACCAGGCTCACCCAAAAAAGACTTAGAGCAGTGGCTCCCAAACATTTTTAACCCATAAACCCATTTTTATAGTCAAAATATACCCACGGACCACCCCTCTGTATAGACAAAACTTGCCCAAGAACATCCAAGTGAAAAAGCTACATAAATGCATAGTATAAATTTACAAAGTAAAAAAACCATTTTCTTAAAGAATTATTTATTGAAATAACTTTTGTTTAGAAGGAAAAAAAGTTAATGACTTGATGAACTTGATGAGCTGCTATGACTGTATTTATGTTCGGTTCAATGTTTGTGAGTAGCAACCACAAACCCCCACGAGCACTAATTTCTAGTCGGTTTCTTTTTTTTTTTTGGTGAGTGTGTTGAGGTTCATAACGACACTAAATCCACGTTCTACCGAATAGGAAGACGATAAAAAGTAGTCAACAACTTCTGTACATTAAACCATAATGCAGGATATAAAATTGGGATCTGTTTTTGTAACCAGAATTTGTGATATCCTTGCTCAAAAATTGGTTTAAGTCCCTTATTGTGGATATTTCAATAAGATGATCCTGTATTGGTATAGAGCAAAGGTGGCGAACATTTATGGAGCAACGTGCCATTTTTTTAAAGAAATGCTTCATGAGGTATAGACGTGCCGTCAAATAAATTTGACTTGTGATTATTGGGAAAATATTTAAACTAAATACTAACACAACACATAACTCTTCATTTACTACAGAAAAACTCATTTTGTATTTTATAGTAGTAAATGTTTTAGTTAAACGTATAATTTAAATTATATAAAGTAGCATTAGTGCGATTTCTGTTATTGAAGATTAGATCACAAATAAATTTTATTAGGATTGGGTAAGATGTTACTTTTAGCAGAATGCATGTTGAATTGGAGTCATCTGTCAAATGGTTTCTGAGTGAGTCTTTAATGTTATTCATCTCTGATAACAATGACTCGTAGGCATAGGTCGTTGAAAATATGGTTAAAATAGCTTGAGCCTGTTGCTTCAAACACTTAAACATATCTGGAATCGAATTTAATATTTCCAAAATTTCGTTACTGTCATTTTTACTTATATTGCATGTTAATCTTTCTGTTTCAATAAAGAAATTTTTAATCCAAATTGAACTAGACTAGAAATCAATAAGTTGCATGTCAAATTCTTCAATTTCCAACCAATCGAATTGGGGCATGTTCAATTTATCAAATGATGTCACATCAGGAGACAAAATAAACTTGGGCGTTTCTGATAATTCTTTGAACTGAGAAAATCTCACTGAAAATTCCTTGGTTGAAGAATCAATCCCGATTGGTCGTTTTGATAGGTGGCGTGCCCAAAATATTGTGGCGCGTCCCATCAATGGCACACGGGCTAATCGTTGACCATCCCTGGTATAGAGTAATCTATGTTTGTGATCTGAGTTTGTTTACGCGTAAAAAGGTTCAACACCCAGTCGGTGATATGAAAGTGAATTATCGTTATTTATTTAAATTTCCATAAAAATAAAAATGGATCAATTTTTTTTTATATTATTACTATCATGGATCTCCTGACGTTGCTTAGGGATCCCCAAATTAATTTTAATTTTCCAACGCTCCTCTGAATAATATCGGGGGTATACCTGATGGTCTGTAGGGACCACTTTGGGGACAGACCGTGTAATTCTGAATCATGGTCAAATGATGAGATCGACACCCTAGTATCCTAACTTCCACCTTACGACAGCATAAGATTTATATACATTAAACAATACATACAAGAGATTTAATGTACGTTAAACAATACAAACAACATATTTAATGTACATTAAACAACACAAACAACAGATTTAATGTACATTAAACAATACAAACAACAAATTTAATGTACATTATTATCCCTTCTATATGGAAGGTTTTCAGTGGCGCGAAAGCCCGAACTCATGATAATGAGATCGTGACCCTGACCACTAGGCTAACGTGGCTATAAGACAGTTTAGAAACTGTTATTAGTGTTAGTAAGCAGCGTTGAATAGGTTTGAATTTCTCCTTTAGTCTCTCATTGAGGTTCTTCAAGACAAAATTTCTTAAAAAGATGCAAGAAAAACTTTAAAATACATATATTATGCTAGAAAATAAGCTTAAAGTATTTGCATCAAAATTATGTAAAAATGTTCATCAAAAAGTAGGCTATCTACAAAGTTATTCAAGATGCACATATATGCATTTTCTTAAATTTTGTCATTAGTGAAAAATAATCTCTGATCTTAATGTACTTGGGCATGTTTCGCCTAAATACATATTCATTTTTGGGAAAATTCGGTATAGATTTGCATTTAAACTGTCCATATTTACAACTTAAATATGTTTTTCCCCAGAGTTAACTTTTTCGTTTCAAAAAACGTCTTTGATTAGAATCAATGTCATTAAAAGTGATGGACTTAAAAAGTTTTTCCTTACTTTGATTCCTTTATCATTAGCTTTTTAAATCGAAAACTACATTTCACCGTCAACTTCATTGGAAATTTTGAAGGGAAAGTAATAATCATTTTAGCATTTCAAATACGTAAAAATAACGATACTTTGCAAATACCCCGCTTTAGAAAAATATTTTTTAAACATTAGACATTTCTAAGAAATTTTATACTAAGAGAGAATTTTAAATTCTCTCTCTCTCTCTCTCTCTTTTAATTTTAAGCTTTTTTGTAACTTTATTTTTATTTATTAGCCTTAAATTGTTTCGACTGTGTGGAAATCATTGATTGGTTCCATTCACTGATTAAATAATTTATACTGTTATATCCTAAACCTTAAGACTGTTTTCGGTTAATGTTAAAGTATAGGACCCGAATTCGGAATAATTTTTCAGATATAAAAGCACTCAAACATTAATATTATATTCTGGTTTCACTATCCCGTAGAGAATTGCTTATTTTATCATACTACTCATTTTTATCCGAGTTGATGCATTTTTTCTATTATAAAATGTGTTTCGCATTTTTTTCTCCTATACTGTACTGTTAAATGAGCTATCTCTTTACATGTTAAAAAGAAAACGTAATTATTTATGAAATATTTTTAAATTTTAAAAACACTATATTATAAACAAATGCATGAGTTACAACGTCACAAATTTTTATAAAAATTGAAGCATTTTTTCTATCTGAAAATGTGTGTGCCCCGCGTTAAGTTCACGCTCTTGTGTATACGGTGAAAACAGCCTTAAATGTTTACTTTTGCCAAAGTTATTTGTTACCTTATTGTTGTCTACATTTAGTTCCACGTAATTTTAATCAAGAGCCTGAGTGAGTGCGTTTCCGAACTCACATTGATAACCATAGACAAAAAATCGTGAATGAAAAACTTGACATTACTTTTGGGGAATAAGTTATAATATATTTTATTTTATTTATTATTTTTTGACGTTTGAATGTAGGAGATGATAAAGTTCAGTGTGTTACTTGAAGAGATATTTCCTATTTTCGAGTTTCCTATAAAGAAATGATTTATCTACTTGAAAAAAAATTAATTCGCATCTGTTATCAGATCAAATATCAGTGTTTGATGATGCATTTTAAAAATTTGATTGATATATACCAGATTTTTGGGAAATACTGTAGGTCTCCAAGAATCTACATACAGCTTTTTTCAAAATAAATATTCACTATTATTGTCTAGATTTCCTTTTTCAATTCCTACTATTAGCTCACTCTTTATATATTTATTTATCTTGGTGGAATTTTCAATCATTAATAAAATACACTTTAAGGCTCTCAATTGAGCTGAAGTTTAAAAATACATTATTATTTTGGATGACAATACAATAATTTAATTAATATTAATAAATATTAATTGATTAAAACTAATTATTTAAAGAATTACCAAACACAGCCCCGTTTGCATTATTTTTGGCGACTTAGCGACATTTCGGCGACTTGTATCAAAACTTGAAAATGTTTTTTTTTCTCACGTTTTAAAGGATTCAGTTGAACTGAAATTTTATATACATGATTGTTTTGGATGACAATAGGATACTTTAATGATAATAAATAAAAATTAATTACCACTTAGTGTTGTGATTCTGTCATATGCATATACATATTTATATTAATTGTAACTATTTAATAAAAAGTAGCTAAAATAAAATTTTTCTTTGTTGATCAAAGTAGGAATTGACTTAATTTTTTTATATTACTTGTTTATGTTTTACGTAACTAATAACTATATTTCTATAAAAAATAGAACGATTTCTTTTAATTCTCTGAGGTTTAATAATAAATTTGATTTTTTTTAATCCTGCACTTGAGGTTTAAATTTTATTTTTAAACTAAAGATTTTAAGACGATATCATATATGTTCTCTATACACGATCCTTTTTAATTAAAATAACTCCAAAAATTTAGCAGCGAAAGACTATTCACACATGCCTGTGAAATTTTTAATATTTAATTTACAATATTAAATATCAGATAATAAATAGCTTTGATCAATACTGAACGAAAAAAAGCTGCTTCTACCGATTGCTATTTCTAATTAGTACAAAAACAAATTACGAACCTCAGAGCTAGCAAAGGACTAAACATAAAAACCTTCCGTTCTTATTAATGAATTTTGAAAGAAAAAGAATAAAAACGTTTACGAGTTCCATAAGTTTGTATTTTAATCTTTCTTTGTACAGAAATTGCCTTATGGCAAGGATCCAGAAAATGTTTTCTGTTCAAAATCTATTTAATATAGAGCGGAAGAAAAATCTTAACGCGCTTTGTGAGCTACAAGGCTACTGAATTATTCATGATAAACACCTTAATCGAAGAGATTAGCTTGTTTTCAATGAATGAATAGGATTCTTTTTCTTCAATTTCTCCCTCTTAAGGCTCTTAGTAAATAAGAAGCCTTAGAAATATTTTTTTGTACTCTCATTTATGCATTTTCGACACCTCATGTCATAAATTGAATGAAAATTTTGAAAGCTTTTCCAAGAATTAGCATAAGAGAATACATTTTATTTGAAATTGAAGATTAAATAAACTTATCGAAAATTAGATTTAAATATTTAACGGAAAAATATATTCTCAAAAAGTTTTGGCAACCAATCTTTCTAAATAAATAAAAATGTATGAACAATATTATCGGAATTTGGCTTTAAAAAGATTTCTGTGTTGTTATATTTTTAATGCTTCTTGAATCCGTTATGTAGAAATAAAAATGTGTGCGATTAATTATACTTATGATAATTTTATTTATAAAATTCTAAACAGTATATTTGACTTAAACCACGTATTGAAACATGTGTAAATGATGAATATTTTTCTTACCAAATATTATTCAATAAAAAGAAATATTTTTGATTATTTAATAAAGTATTATTAATGAGGTAAATTAATGTACCTCATACACATATAATCAGTTTTCTTCATATACATATTTAAGGACTTCTTACTTTAGAATAAAGCTGTAACGAATAAAAAAAAAAATGAAGATACAACAATAATTCTAAAAATGGGAGAAGTTTAATAATTTTTACAAAAGTACAGAATTTTTTTTTAAAAAAAATCATTTTACTTTTTGATTTCTGGTGAGAAAAGAATTCATTTTTTTTATTGCATATTATATTTTTTGAAGAATTAATATTATTCTGTGTTCAATATAATAGTTTTAAGAACTTACATTGGGTAAAGCGATATTTGTAATATTCTGTGCTTTTTTCATTGTTTCATCCATTTTTCAGATATTAGTTTTAAAATTTTTAATCACAGTGGGAAATTATCTGATGGCGCAATTTTTTCGTTACTTCCAGGCCACAACACACGAGGACTTACTGTGTATTGACATTGACGAGAAGTTTAATACGGAAGTTTAACAACAGATCCCACATAATTTCGAAATATTTATGAAGTATTGAAAATTAACCATTGTGTGCTAATATTTCCACATAATGTTTAGTTAATATATAATGTACCAGTTCTATATATTTGACATTCTCAAACACCCAATATGCCTCATGATAGAGTTTTACAGAATCATGACTTCTACTTACGGTCTGTAAAATACAAAATTTGCAACTTTATTACAAATCTATATCAGTCACATGCTTCATAAAAATTAGAAACAAAATTACATATTGTGAACGAATAGTATTATTCTAAATTATATAGTCTTTTAGGGATTAAATTTATTAACATTCCATTCTCAAGTTTATTAAGAATGTATTTTCCGACCAGACTTTAAGCAGTATCAAATCATGAAAATGAACAAAAACTTCTTTAGAATTTTGAGGAACTATACGTATATTGCATTTAGGCAGAGGTTTACAAAAGTCCGTGAGTCGAAAGCAATTTATATACGTACTTAATACATACCACATTATATATAAAATTTATGCAGTAGAATCCCGAAAACTCGCCATATGATAAACCGGCAATCTGAATAACATGCCCCATTTTTGTAGGTTGAAAAGCCCGTTTCATAAAAAAAAGCATTTCTTTTAAAAGACAGTAGCCAATTTTTGAAAAGTCGACTATTATTTTTCATTATTGACCGCTTTATATCTTCATAAAGCATTTTTCTGAAGCGCATTGGATCAGGTAAATTACTGTATACCATGTATTCATTGATGTTCATTTTCATGTAGTAAATGCTCAATGCCTTTTTTAAAATATGTACTTTTCCTTTTTGCTTAAGGGTATTTGGGCATCTTATTTATTTTTTGTGGTATTCTCATGCAATTGCAGTACAATATTTTCTGAGTAAACGCTTGTACTTATTCTTTTTTTATTCCCATTTTCAGTAACTCGTCATTTTCCTGAATACGACACCCTAGCAGTCCACATTAGACCAAGTTTTCGGAATTTTACTGTATTATATATGTAATTTAATTTTTATTTTTATTTAGTTCTCTTTGAAACTTATTCGAAGATTCATATATTTTATTTTTAAGCAGATCACTATTTCAAAACGTTAGTAAAAGTTGTTTTTAAAAAAGTCTTCCTACAAAAGCACACTCTACTTTGTTCGAAATTTAATTTTCTTCCGCGCAACCAACAATAGATATTCTGAATCAGTGTTCACATCATTCGCTAATAAAAAAATGAGATAAAACCAGGGATAACTGGAATAGGAAAGAATGAATACTCAATAATTTCCAAAGTTCGGTGAGTATTCACTCTTTCCTACTTCAGTTCCAAACAACTCTAGAAGTAACTAAACACTCGTTCGAAAAATTCTCCATTTAAAATGGTGAGCGTAACGACTCTCAAAGTACATCTTACATTTTTCCAGAATGTCTCCCAGTTTTTAATCTAAAAGGAACCAATTATTTCCTGCCTTCGAGGGTGAAAAATGTGAAAAAAGAATAACTTCGTACAAGTTATTTTTGTGAACTGGATGTATTTTAAAATCACCACTCAAAACTGTTCACTTGCCGGATAACTTTACTCCAAAGATAATAAGTCTAATTAAGTTCGTGTTTCAATAACAATTACACAGGAAATATGTAATAAGTTATCATATAAATACTGAATTGTTACTTTAAAATTGGGATCTAATTTATTATTTCATAAGTTTTAGCGATTTGATGGGATTCTTGTAAATATTAAGATGTCAAATTAAAAGAAACATGGTGTCCTAATTAAAAGTTTATGATTTGAAGTTTTTAGTCTGATTTTCCATCTCATTAAATAATAAGAATCCATAGTTCTTAATGATTGGATTGGATATTCAGAAAATTAATTAACTGTTCAAGTGTAATCTTAGAGCGATCATAGGCTCATTATCTAAAGTTCATAGATTAATTTCGTTGACGTCAGAATGAAAGGTATTAGTTTGGTAAAAAAAATTTTTTTAATTTAGATCATATCAACAAATATGAGAAATTCTATGCAAATAAATCATTCTTTTTGTTACAATACATATAATGCGGTAATTTTAATAAAGGCAGAACTAGGATATATTTCTTAAGAAATGCATATTATTTAGAAAATAATCTGAGATCATAAAAGACATTTTTATAATTTAGAATGCAGATTATATGCTAGGGGATTCACTACCAGACAGACAAACTTGCAGGTTGTGTAAAGGTGCAGAGACGACTAGGAATCAAAAAAGAATGCAGGGTCGCAAATTCCGTAGTTGCGAAATATGATGCAAAGAAGAGAAAGATAACAGAAACACATTAATAGGACAGAAAACATTTTATTGAAAGGTTATACTACAACAGGTGTCCGAAGTTATGACCAGAGGTCGTCTGGCAGGCCTGACAGTTACGCTGTACGGAATTCCTTACGTTTTGGAAGACTCCTGACATGTCAGATATTCAAACGATGAAGTTTTTCAACTGAAGGAATAGGTACTTAGTACACCAAAAAGAACCAGTTAACTCGTTAAAGAACCAGTAGCACGTAATTTTCTCTTCACACATGCGAAGGTGGTGTGATGTAGGAACACGCCTGTTCATGTAACAGGCGTGCTCTTTACAATACTCATCTCCGTACACTATCAGCATGTCGGCAGTTCCTCGTTTGAACACGAATTCATCCTGCAACATCATTACATTCCTTTTTTATCCTACTTCTGCATCAGGTGCCAGCTCAGGTGTCGTTCCGATCACGTGACCATAGTTCAAAATTACAATAGCCCTCGTGCAGCCTTATAGTGCGACGCTATTATACCTCTCTTTGTTTGACACACAAACACACAACATCACTAACAAACAACTTAAAATAAAATACAGATATTTAATTTGCATTTTGCAGTAAAAAATAAAAATAAGTTGCAAGTTACAAACATATAATCATGATAAGAACAAATAGCACACAGAGAGCTGAAATCCAAACAACGCATAACTACTTATTAGGTCGCCAAGAAACAAAGATCGAACTAATAAAAACTTGCTATATATTAATAAAGAAAAGAAAATCTCTCAAAAGAAATAATCATCCCCTCTAATGAAAGAATCAAAAAAAGCCTTTTTAATGGCGTCAAAGAACAAAATGGCCTTAGCGTTGTAAGTTTTCCTCGGTTAAAGATAACTGCTAATCAAGTGGTATGTAATTTTCTTCATAATTACTTTTAATTATAAGCAACAAAACTTTCAGAAATGGTTTGTTTATATTCTTCATTCCAAAAAAAATTAATTAAAACTAATTTTATAGTTCTTGTGAAACAATCTCGGTATAATGAATGAATTTTTAGTATTGTAATCGGCTTGTATAATGTCCAGTATTTTGCATTCAAGTAATAAACAGTATTAAAACGAGTTATTGACACCGCAATTTGAAGCGACGCATAAACTGTTGTTGATGAGCCTCATAATACTGAACCTCGGTCAATTTAGAAGGATGACAAATCCAGATTTCCACACCACGCTAAAGTAAGGTCTTAAGCCTTAATATATTTAACGTTCATCGACCATTCTACAGGAAAGGTCATTGATAGAACATTAAATTCAAATTTGATTTTCAGAAGGGCATCTGTTTCAATAATTCAACTTCATAAACATCTTATTCATGAATAAATATACCAATGTGCAGATACTGTTATTTTTTGTGTGAACGTAGGACATACACAATTGGTTTTCTGTACTTCCTTTGACTGATGTTGCCTAAAAGTCAAGGAAGTCCCCGAATGTCAATTGTTTAAAAAAATGGAGGTCGTTACATTTTATAATTTTTCAAGCCTCAAACGTGTTGCATGGTATAAAAATTAGAAAAGTGAGGTATAATCTCTGGATTCTTTTGACCAAGTTCTGTTACAAATACACCTCGTGTAGTGCAGCGTTTCTAAATTATGGGTCGTTATAACAAATGGGATAACGTGTCTTGTAGCTGGGGTCACCAAAAATGTTAGGGTTTTTGATATATCTTTTAATAGAAGAATCTAGAAGATCTTAGAAGAATATTGGCTGGATATATTGTAAGATATCTTTTGCCTTTTTCTACAACTTATTTACGTGAGACGATATCTTCGCCTTTAACAACCATTAAGGTATCCGAATACATTCGGAACACTGTGATTTTAAAAAATCGCATAAATGAAAAATTTTCATGATATTTAGTGTCATTTAGTATAGAATACATGTATAAAATTGTTTTAAGGACATTTTGACAAAAAGAATCATTTAAATACAATATTTTGGTAAAAATTTAAATTAGAATAACATTTTTTCAAAAAATGTTTTTCATTTATAAAAAATGCTTATATATATGTATATAAAATAATAATATTTTGCTTATGTAAAGTAAAGTCTTCTCCAGAGAGTCTGAGCTATTTATTTTGAAAAATTCACATTATTTTCAGAGTTACAACCCAATGAAATAATTACCGGTATTTTTTTCTTAAAATTTATCCCCTCTTTTTTCGTAAAACTTGGATAAACCCACTTACCCACTTCTAAGTTATATATTTTAAAAATTCTAGTTGAGCCTCTGCACAGAGGTCTCAGCTATATACAGGCAAAATATTATTATAATAGAAGCATTTTTCGTAAAAGGAGAATATTTTGAAAATTGGTGATTTTATGTTCATTTTTGTCAAAACTTTGTATTTAAATAATTTTTCATTGTAATAATATTCTTAAAACAATTTTATATACATTTTCTAATATAAGTGACACTAAATATCATAAATATTATCCATTAATACGCTTTTGCAAAATCACGGTTTCGAACGTAGTCGGATACCTTAAAACAAGAATCGATCAGATCTATATAAAGAATGTTCAGGAAATATTTCGACCAGCAGTGTCGACTATTCTTCCACAATTTAATAACATAATTAAAAATAACCAAGAACACATATATTTCCCCCAATGATACTTAAACCTTGCATATACCATTCTAAATAAAAGGTGACGATCTCAAAAGTGAACATAAAATACATTTAATAAACGGTTTATAGTATATGTATTATTTACCGTGTAATTACGCTGAACAATGTTTTTTTTTGGTATTTAATTATAATTTATGAATCATTATATGCAAAGTAAAAACTTATTGTGGATGTTTATTACTATTACTTTTGGGTACTATTATATGAGTTTTATTAGCATACTACAAATAAAACTCATATAATAGTTCCCAAAAGCATGAGTAAACTTTCTGCAATGCTAATGGGGTCGCATAAAATTTGTGTACAAAAATTGGAGTCGCCATCCCAAAAAGTTTCAAGCCCCTGTTTTAGATTAACGGTCATTTAAATCAACAGAATGTAATATAAATACAATCGAACCTCTGTATAACGAGCCTTTATATTGCGAATTTTTCTAAATAGCAAACTTTTCCCCGGAACCTTAAAAGTTTCTCGATTTTCTTCATAAAATAACCTCTCTATAGCGAAGTGCATTTTCTATATAACGAACTTTTTCTTTTGTGTTTCAATTTTTTTCTCCCTATTTTTAAAGTATTTTGGAACATTTTAAGTTATTCTCTCTTTAACACATTTTATGATGGTCATGAATCTTGAACTGGTTTCATTTTCTCCTAACTCACCGAGAGTGATAGAGTTCTGGATGTTTCATCCAAGAAAAGCAACCTTTAACCCCCATTGTCCAGTTCACTAGAAACATTTTCGACATCCTCTTTCCCACTCAGTGGAGTTGTCCGCCCCCCTGTGTTCTAGTTATAAAATAATGTATGTTTAATATTACTTGTATGCTTTAAATTAGAAAATGTAATTCAAAAATTCATTAATTTTAATATAAAATTATTTTCTTAATATTGAAAATACAGTGTATTCTTCGACATTCTTTTTCTTGATTTCCTTACAGTATTTCTTTCTTTCTTTTCTTTTTGATGGGTAAGATATATAAAATAAACATATATATATTAATTTTAAAAAAGGTGTGAATAATAACTTTTTTTTAATATATAGTGTGCTTATAAATTTAAAATTTGTTTTATGTGGTTCAAAAAGTATGCTAAAAATGAACCTCTATATAACGACTTGTCAATATAACGAACTTCTTTTCGGTATTTAGTGACTTCGTTATATAGAGGTCCGACTGTATATTCTTTATATTTGCTAAACCAACCATTATTTTCCAATTATAGATATTGCCATATGTATATTAAGACGCTGAAAACTGTATACATGAGCTGATGACGTGAATTCGGTTTACCGAATTATATAATATGGAAGTTTTTCCAATGAGCTATTATCAACGCACCACTTAAGTTTACGTGATGGCTTCAGATATAGTAATTTTTTTGTGAAGGACCCATCATATTATTCTTTGCAACCACTTAGGTTTTCAGTTTCTTTTAACGTTAATTAAATCTTATTGTAAAAGAATTATTTAAAATGGGGGTCTTCAACCCGTGGCCAGCGAGCCACGAAAGGCTTACGAAAGGCATTTGAAACTGAGGCAGTTTCCGGAAAATCTATTTAACGTTTTTGAAACCGATATATATATATATATATATATATATATATATATATATATATATATATATATATATATATACAGTAATACCCCGCTTAACGCTGTTTCGATTTAACGCTCTTTTATTTTAATCGTGGGATTCCCTGAAATTGCACAAAGCATTAGGCTTCCCGAAATCCGAAGCAGTTTATCTGTGTTTCTTCTTTCCTGTGGTGTTATACGAATGTATTTTTATCGTTTCAAACATTTGTTGACTTTATTGTATGTATAAATTTATGTAATATATCGATTGCTATAGTGACAAATATCATGATTATTAGTTTTTTATCAAGGGGAATAATAAAAAATACGAAAATAGAACAACAAGAAAAAGCATTTTCATTTGAAACAAAAATGCAAGTGATTAGAAGATTAGATAGTGGTGAACGTCAGTTTCAAATTGATGCTGCATTGAATTTGGCAACTTCAACAATAGAGGCCATTTTCTTAAGAATAAAGAAAAAGTACTGTCATCGGCAACTGCAACTACGACAATCTCTGCAACTAGAATTACCCGTTCTAGAAATAATAAAATAGAGGAAAGGGAAGAAAAACGACTTTCTATATGGACTGACAACGAAATTGAACGCAATATGCCATTAAATCCAGACTTAGAATTTTATTTATTTTTATATGCATATTCATTTATTATATTTCTATATTTGTAAGAAATAAATGTTTGTTTTATTGTTATAAAAAACATAATTAATAAATTTAATGGTAAAATACCCCTGACCAATTTTCTACCTATCTTCCCCTAACCCCATTATTTACCTCGTTTAACGCTGTTTCATAGTACGATCTACTTTGATGGAACGTATACCCCGCGTTAAGCAGGGTCTTACAGTAAATGTAATAATTTCTTCTAGTATCTTTTTATATAATTAACTATTTTTCAATAATCTTTAAATAAACTTTTAATTCTTTAGTTCAAAACTAAAATGCCCTAATGTTAATCGCCACCAAATAATAATATTACATCAGGAATCCATTTCCCGCCCGGTTTAACCAATCACATCTCCTGTTACAAAGAAGTCCCGTGCTCTTCACTGCCGCTATAAAAGCGAAAGTCTTTTGTGCTCAATTCTCTTTGTCTCCACCTCGTTGACGTGAATATGTGTAAATAGCTGCAGCTTTTTGTCTCTTTGTAGTAGTTATGTAGTGGTCGCTGTTCTTTGTCTATTTGTCTTCGCTGTGTTGTTAGTGCATGTGTTCGTCTTTGCATTAATATGAAGTACCAATGTGATAGTAAGCTTATGTTGTGTGAGTCAAAATAAAAAGATGAACGTCCATTCAGAAGATGTTTTCCTGCAAAACCCTGAGTAAACCAACAAATACACCAACACCGGCATGCATATACGAGGCGCATCCAGAAAGTAAGTTTCCTGATGTTTTCCCTTTTAAAGTAAAAGTAATTAGCCGTGCCAATTGCGCATGCTGAACAGATCTATGACGTATCAATCATATGCCAGCTGGACAGGTCCCGCCTCGTGCCAGTTGCGTGGTAGCAGTAGTCCGAAATGGAAACTCTTATTCCTTTTCCCGCCGCATGCAAGTTTCGGTCGGTGATAAAGTTCTTGAATGCATAAAGCATTGCGCCTATTGAAATTCATCGTCAGCTTTGTCAGGTCTATAGGCTGAACATCATGAGTGAGAAGATGGTACATCGCTGGTGTAGACAGCTTTCAGAGGGTCGTCAAAGTGTCCATGATTAAGAGCGCAGTGGGCGACCTCCCTCATCACTGTTGATCTTGTACAGCTTGTGAGGCAGCGCGTAATGGAGAACAGTCACTTCACGATTACAGAGCTGAGCAACCAATTTCCGTAGATATTACGGTCCTTGTGGAATGATATTGTCACTAAGCACCTGCTGTTCAAAAACATTCAAATAATTGAAGACGTTTGTCACACGCTGGTTCCATTCACAGGCGGCAGAGTTCTACCCCAGAGAAATACAAAAGTTGATGCCACGATTCGACAAATGTCTCAATATTGGTGGTGGCTATGTTGAAAAATGGCTGAAACATTGCTGTACTTGTTGCCAATAAATATGTTCCTGAAAGTGTGAGTTCTGTACTTTTTTTTTCTGTACTTACTTTCTGGATGCGCCTCGTATATACACAAATTTATAACACCATCTCTTCTCTTAGAATAAGTCGTAGTTCGGTAAGGCAAATCTCCCTTTCATATTTAAATTTCCTGACTTCATTATTTTTTTACTGTCGTGTGGCCCGAGGATAATTGTAAATTTATTGATGTGGCACGTGCATCATTGTGGATTTATTGATATGGTCCTGGAGCGTCAAAGGTTGAAGACCCCGAATTTAAAGCACCACGAATCTTATTTTAGGCCAAGAACAAACGATTATAATGGTAAGAAAGTTAAGGCAAAGTAGCTACTGCATGTTCCAATAAGGAAAATGCCAAAAGCTTAAACAACGACATATTTATTAATATAACCTCTTAAATATATACATATTTACCTTTATAAAATACAAGAATGCTCTAGGAAACTGTCGTTGAGAAGTGTCATGAAAATGTTGGTGCGAGTTTTTATAATAAATAAATTATTGTTTAAAAAATTTAAAAAACTCGCTTTTATAGTTAATTGAACAAAAAGGAAACAATGATTCTTAATATTAGAATAATATTATTAACAAAAAATCAATCTCATTGGGGTAAAAGTGTGGGTTACTCGATATCAATTGTTATAATTTCTTACTAATTCTATTCTGAAATGCAGGTTAGTGTAAAAATGTAGTGCAATGCACACACACACCCCACACACGCCTTTACCACAATGATATTAATTTTTTTGTTAATCATTTTATTCTTATATTCAGAATTAGTTTTTACCTTTTAGTTCGATTCACTATAAAAGCGTGTTTTTTAGTTTTTTTTTTAACTATAATTTATTTTTCATTTTTTTAGTTCAATCTGCAATAAAGGCGGGTTTTTTTAAAATTTTTTTTAAACTATCACTTATTTATTGATGAATTAATCCTAAATGCGCAATTTTTTAGAATCTGGAATACCCATTGGTGGTTTCGCTTTAGGGTTGTAACTCAATCTTTTAGTCGCCAAATCTGGAAATAGAATCTGCAATTAGTCGCCAAAAGTGGAAATGGGAAATCGTTAATCCTGATTAACCTGATCAGGACAACTGAACAAAAATCTTAAGTATTGTATTGTCACCACATATAGTCTTTGACAAGTGTGCAAAATTTCGAATTAATCTGACCTTTTAAAGTGGGTAAAAATAGATTTCAATTCCGTTACATACAAGTGAAGCTTATAAAAGTGTGTTAAAAGGTGGTGTTGCCACAACTTTAACAAATGTGTTGAAATAATAAAATAAACAACCACCGAGTGGCACCTCACGACAAAGATGTCACAAATGAAGTGATGAAGATGAAACATCTTACTTTCCCAAATTCACGACACGTGTTAAACGTCTGTTGCCATTAGCCTCGTATTGCTTTATAGTGCTGTGTTACAAAACTCTTACACACATAGCGTCACATGATCAATCAATTTATTTATTATTCCTTACAGTAGACTATGGAGGAGGAAGAATTCAATTGTAAAACCCCTACAACGTAATCAAGATTCAAACTAAACACTAACTGACCACCATCGTTGCTACATTACAAACTAAACACCCTAGTCCTTGAATCTCTCTCTCTCTCTCTCTCTCTCTCTCTCTCTCTATGAACACATTTTGTAAGGCACAAAATAATGTGCAACAAGATTCAATACTTAAAATACAACAATTACTTGCTGAAAACTTTTTAATATAAAATTCCCTTAAGTATATTTTCTTTTCAAAAATCACTCAATTCTGATTAAAATAAAATCTTGGCACACATCGTATTCAAACATGGTCTGATGAATTATTCATGATAAACATATTTATGCATGAAATTATCTAGGTTGGCTCTCGAATGTGTTTATTTTTCCTTCACTCTTCAATTTTGAAAACGAAAAACGTAAGTAAGTATCAAATAATGATTAAAAGGCATTTTTATCGCTTATATATGATTAACATATTACTTCAAAAATCAGATATTTTTTAACAACCTTTTAAAATAAATATTAGCATGAAAGTATACAGTTTGGTTTAAGAGCATACAAAATTTAACATTGTATACTTTTCTCAAAGGCCTAAAGTAAATGATATTTTTTAGTAAAAAATTGTGAATTATGTTTCAAAAATATTATCGAAAGCACATCATAGATGTATTTTTAAACGTGCAAAAAAAAAAAAAATTTTAATCAAGATTACACTCAATGAAGCGTTCAAAATTATTCTTTAAATATATTATAATTATTTCATTTTATGAGTATATTTCAGAATGAATTTGTATTTTTTGCTTTAAAGAAAAACTTAGGTATTGAATAACTTAGTTTTTCTTATTTTTTTTCCAAACCTCAAAGTCTCACATCTTTCGTCGTTTTTTTACATAACATTTGAGAACTTTAACATTCCGATGTATGTTGCATTCTTTTTCATAATACTGTTGTTGTTACCAATGCCACCTGATCGGCAAAGACGAAATCGAGGCCCACGAAATTCTTCATGACTAAGTGCTAAGTGACGCCTGTCGTTAGCCGTAGCTTTGAGAACCAAACAGGTGACAGTACGATTTGGCTCGGTTCCACCCCAATTTAGAGGGCGAACACCCTGGGGGTGGTCAGAGGCCTCCCACCTCTCTTCCCCTTCCACTAACCTCTCGAAAGGACTTGCAGCTCGACGGCTATTTAGAGTACCCCCATGCCGCGAAGGCACTATACATTTACAAGCATCCATGTCTTCTCCGGAATTCGAACCCAGACCCTATGGTACTGCACTCAGCGTCACTAACCACTATACCGGATGGGCGACTATCATAATACTAATATAGATTAATGTATTTATTACAGAAAATATGTTGTTGATGAAGTACTTTCGTTTATATTTATAATCTTATTTCAAAAACAATTTCTCTTTTACAAACAAAGTATACTTATATTGCTCTATTAATTTTGAATTCCCATGGATGATGGTTTCCAGAGCCCCGAAAGGTTGAACTTTTATCTATTCAAGCCATTATCAAAACAATTTACCATCAACACTAATCTCATTGTTCCGTATGATCAAAAAAGGAATTAACACTTGCCATTTTTGAAAAGGGCATGCAGTCCATCAGCGCAATGCCAGAAGGTAACTTTGCCCAAGCATACTCCGATGGCTCTGCCAATGAGACCATCCAGAATTAAGAAGCAGGCGTGCACTTTGCTATGCCTTATGGTACAGTCATGATCCGTGCGATGTGCATGTGTGGCCGCATTGCCTCAAATTTTGCCAGGGAACTGAGAGCAATCAACCTCGCTTTAGACAAATATTCTCTTGACTACATAAGCAAACACAACGGACTAGTAACCTTCTGTGATTCCAGAGAAGGTCTAGAAGAGGTCCGCTGGGATCAATCAAGACTTACTCAAGATATTATGTACCTACTAAAGGGGATGGAATAATTAGACAAGTTGTGCACCATGCAATGGATGCTTGTCCACGTCAGCATCCCTAGTTCGTTTCGTTAACAGCGAATAGGTTAGCTAAGGAAGGAACAGACCTAAATGAAGACCTAAAGAGACATCCTTTCAACAAAAAACTATCCATGACGCAAATGTAATTGCAAAACACTGTTTTAAGGGAAACCCCATCAAAGTAGGTTTGCATAGTCACGCTAAAAGAGACCTCAAGAAATTCATCACCCTAATAAGAACAGGGCACTTCCGAGATATGAAAATTCGCAAAGATGTAACAAGTACCTATTGAACATGCAACAGTTTCCCTGACATGTCTCACAAGTTTTTGGTTGTCCCGTGATTTTACGCTTTTTGGCTCTCCTTGGAGAATTCCCTCCCTTTGATCACCATCGTAGAAATTGCACAGTCAACTCGTTTTTTTTTCTTAACCATTTTCCATGGACACGTCACCACCACCAATTTTAAATTGCTTTCTACTATAATTACAAAAATATCAACGAGTTAAAACTAGTTTAAAAGTACGCAGTTCACATTCCCAAACTAGAAATTCGAATTTTATATATAGAAGTATATATACTACATAAAAACTATTCGAAAGATTTTTCAGATAAACTGCCACAATTCCAGAAACAACCCCAGCATTTAAGAGTTTTCTCACAAACTAGATGCTTAAAATTAATCACTGAACCTTTAAAATGAATCCATATATCTGTTGCACATATCAACACATATGTATTCCATATGTAAAATAGAAGTAAGAAATTAGCCGCTTTGTATACATTTCGCATCGCTTCATCTTTGATTGTGAGTTTCATGTTCCTAGGAAAGAATGGCTTGACCAGAAATTTAAATCTATTATTCGTCATCACATATCCGATTTCACTCTCTGAGGAAAAAGAATTTCTCTTTCTCAGCACTTTCTCTAACCAAAGAGTCGCCGTTTTCTTTAAATTCAGGTTAGGAGTTTCAGTACTTTCTTTAAGTAAAAGGCAAATACTTCACCATTATACTTCAGCGGAAGGGTAAACATTTCATTTCTCATCAAGTGGATAGTGATGCGAAGAAAAAATGGCTTAGCCAGCAACTAACACTATTCAAGAGATTTGAGAAAAAATTGAGAGGTTTGTTTAATTTGGTATATTAACCAAACATTTCATCAATTCATGATGATTTTTAAATTGTTATCCATACATTGCCTCGGTGATATAGCGCAGGGTTCGGAAACCTTGTAGTGTGCAAAACCGATACACCAATATGATTCAGGATGTCGCTCAATGGGAAATACTTGAAACAATTCGATTCCAAAAGCAAAACAGGCAGACTAATGTAACAAACGTTGAGAATACAGACTTAAAGTTCTGTTATATACCAATTTTCTATCATTTGAAAATATTTTTACCATAAAAAAATAACATAAAATACAACTATTCCTTTAAACTAAATAAAAAATTAAAATTGTACACATATAATGAATTTTTTAAATTTATTTATTAAAATAAGAAGTAAACAACGTAAAATATAGTAAGTATTCTTTCAAAACAGTTAAATCAGAAATATATATTTTAATGTGAACGTTGTCGCTCTGCTTAATATCCCAATATCAGGGACATAATTTGTCACTTTCAATTTGACAATTCTAAACAATTAAAAAATTTCTTTTCAGACTCAAAATAGTTTTCACAGGAGAAAAGACTTGTTCACAGTGATATGTAAAACCAAAGGAAGAGATAAAATGCAGTGCATGTAATTTTCTTCAAACAATAACATCTCTCCAGCAATGGAATTCTACAATTTAAAATAACTGTCGATTTATCGTGTAAGTTATTTTTCATATTTTTTCCTAATTCCGTAATTTTTGTTCATAATTCTAAACAATTTAGTTCCACAAGATGCATTTCAAAATTATCAACTTCCATTTGCCAAGGGAGCGATGCACGTTAAATATGTCGAGAGCTCAAACATCCTCCCGTTGGTGTGGTGTGGTAGCTAAAAGAGAGGGGTATCAGCCCAGGTGTCATCCTCGTCACATGACAATGGTTCAAAATTACAAGGTACGTCACCAAAAGCCCTCGTGTAGCTTAACAGTGCGACGTTAATATTCCCTCACTCTCACTCACTCACTCCATTTACTCAAAAGTTTACATATATGTAGTGTCACTGATAATTGTACCGCGTGTCATATGTTGTCAACACCTGTTACAGCATATGACATCCAATAAATAATTTATAAACACAAATTTATGTTGCGCAAATTTGTAAAATTACGTATATTTATAAGAGAATATCGAAAAGTCGAAGAAATGGTATTTAAAACTTAAGTTACGTAGTAATATCAATATGCGTTACCCACAAATCGTATGAATATTTATTGAAAAAAACAATTGTGTGTTTTATCTCTAAAGGTAATGAAGTTTTTTACTCTTATTGGTAGTTGAATATTCGTAATTTTAACATCAATGGGTAAAATCCTAGGAGAGCCCACACCCTTGGCGACAAACCGAAAAAAGCGCCAAGCCAGAACCAGGTGGCGCCAAGCAAAGCCGACAATAGCGGCAAGAGAATAAAGCGGGATAAGATGGATGCGTAATGAAAATATATGTAAACAATACATAAATTAAACATTTAAGATAAAAAAAATATAAAAACAGCACTTACTTTCTGACTGCTGATCTTTTCCGAGTGGAGCGTACAGTGTAACAACAGATTTTAAAAAAGTTTTAAGGTCTCATCGCTAAGCGAATGATCGTGTGAGCGCCGCCATATTTATTCTGTGAGGCAATGGTCGAACATACATTCGGCGTGGCTGGTTCCATTTCGAAGAAAGCGTTTTATTGCCGACCATGTTACATCATGCCGATCATTACATTTAGGACATTCATAACTCGAAGCAATCAATCCTTCCTTCATACACCATTCTCAATCAATTCTTTCTTACCTTTTGCATTCAACAAAGTAAAAATTTCTAAAGTATATTCCCTCACACACGCAGCCAGCCTGGAGCCCAACAACAAAATGAAATTCGAAATACGCGCCCACAAAATATGAAAATGCTAGAAATAGTTAGGGTTGCCATATGACATGTTTAAAAATAGGGTTACCAAGATGGCGCAATTATCGCCAACCAATGTAATTCGCGTCAAGAGGGTGTGGGCTCTCCTAGGAGTGAGCCCATCAATGTTTGGGCAGAAGTCCCTAATTTTATTATTATTCTTAGTTACAAAAATAAAAATGATTTTTCGTATTTCAGGAAAATGATGTATGTAATTTACTAAGAAAATATATTTCCTTCCAAACAATAACTCTTTATCTTCCATAATTTCTCCAAATATCGCCTTAAAAACTCATTTTTAATGGTTAATGAAATTAACATGAATATAACGAACTACACTGGCCTCAAAAAGTTAAGGTACAACATGTTTTTCGAAGCTCACCATAAAAAAAATGGCAGTAACAATAAAATGCATAGTTTACATGAATGATAATAACGAACTTTAAAACATTAATGCAAAACGATTGCTACCACTTTTTATTTTATAGAAAAGAACGTATATTTATGAGTGAGAGAAAAATATGCAAATATCAAGCTTTCGTACTTTTGTGTGTAAGTTGTGTTGATTTTCAACAGTTGTTGGCAGTTTCGGTGACAATAGTCAATAGAGTTTAGAAAATGTCTCAGAGACGTCGTTTACCCAATTCGTTAAGGTGGCGGCAGTTGGATGGATGGAAATGGGATTGTCGCAGGCTGATGCTGCTAGACGTCTCGATGTGTCTCGTAGTGTTGTTCAGCGACTTTGGGATCAATACCAATCCGAAGATTATGTGTCCAGAAGACCTGTTCCAGGCTGACCACGAGCTACAACACCTGCAGAAGACCGTTTTCTAGCTCTTTCGGCACGAAGGAGAAGAACCACTACTGTGCCGCAGCTCGTTGCAGACCACTTTCAAGCATCAGGAAGAAGAATCTCCGCTACTACGGTGCGAAATCGTCTTAACAATGCAGGTCTGTATGCAAGAATACCAGTTGTGTGCGTTCCCCTCAACGGACGACAGCGAAGGAACCGCTTATGCTGGGCAAGAGAACATGTTTCTTGGACGCAGCAACAATGGGCTTCTGTGCTGTTCACAGACGAGTCCAGATTTACAATGGAGAGTTATTCAGGGCGTCTACTGATCTGGAGGGAACAGCGCACTAGATACCATCAATCCAACACTGTTGAAAGACACAGTTATAGAGGTGGTGGAATCCTGGTTTGGGCAGGGATCTCACTCGGTGGCCACACTGACCTGCATGTGTTCCATGGAGGAACCGTAACTGGTCTTAGATATAGGGATGAGATCCTTGATCCATATGTCCGCCCATATGCTGCTGCTATTGGTAACGACTTCATTCTGATGGATGATAATGCACGACCTCACCGAGCTCGGATTGTTGAGGAGTATCTGGAGGATCACGGTTTGGAACGAATGGAATGGACAGCTCGATCTCCAGACCTGAATCCGATAGAACATCTTTGGGACTATCTTGGCAGAGAGGTTGCTGCTTTAAATCCTGCTCCAAGGTCGTTACATGAGCTGAAACAAGGCTTACTCTGTGTCTGGTCTTCGCTTCCTATTCCGGTGTCCGACAACTTAATAAACAGCATGGGAAATCGATGCCGCCAATGCATTCAAGTTAGGGGTGGACACATTCCTTATTAGAACCCATTTTTGTATTGTTTTTATGCCATTTTACCACATAACACTGTGATGAGCTGTTTTCTCCAAGAATGGACTTTTCCGCAGAAATTGCTTTTTTTGTTATAAATCGTTTTTGCAATACACTTATACAAATTTCTATGACGCATTCAATAAAAAAACTATTTAATGCACGTATCCTCCAAATTTTTTGTTTCTACATTCATTCATTTGCAAATTAGACACAAAAATTCGGTTGTACCTTAACTTTTTGAGGCCAGTGTAAATATTCAAGAAATCTGAAAAAATTTGCCAATATTTTATTATTTAAAAAGTAATTTTTTTTAAAAAAAAATTATTTCGATGCCTGTGATCTCCTTTTAAAAAAATGCATATATTCCTTAACAAAATATTCAAGTTTTAACTTTAGCAACGATGCATCAAAAAATAATAGTTTATGAATTACAATTAGAAAATTTTCAGAAAAAGTATTTAAAAGTAAAAACAATAGTTTCAGTTTTCTAAAAGCGTTTATGATATTATCATTTTATATATTAAATAAATATTAGCTTTTAAATAAGTATTTTATTCAATTTTGACTCATATTTTTCATCTGGTTCTTCAAATACTTTGTATTAAAAATATTTTGTTGAAAAAATTCAATGTCTTAAAGATATCTACATCACTGACCTGATTTAGAATGTTTATCGCAAATAATAGTGTTATAAATTGCCTCTATTTCAGTATTTTAAAAAAAATTTCAAAAATGACATAAAATATTCCTTGTAAAATAACATAAAACTTTCTATTGCATCAATAACAATTTATAAAAAATATTCAACAAATTTGATATGAATCTTATAATTATTAAGAAGAATTCCAAAATTTCTCTCAGAAATTTTTTATTGCCACAAATTAAAGTCAGAGAATCAGCAAAAGAGGGACTGTTAATTTTAATTTCCTCTTAACTTCTGCATTCAGAAAAAAAATCATTTTAAATATTTCTTTGTCAAACTAAAACTTAAGATTTTAATTTAAAGCTAAAACAAAAATTCCAATTAAATTATGCATTTAAGGTATAAAAATATTTGTAACAATCGGAATTTTTCACTTTGCTTTATGTACCTTTCTTATAAAGGAGAATTAAAATTCTCGAAACAAATATTTTGAATTGTAATTGCAAAAAAGGAAACTAAAATACCTGAATAAATTAATTGTAATTAATGAATATATTAGAATTATTTCATTTACTTAGAAATTTTACATTTATCGATTGAAGCATTTAATTTAGTCTTCAGCATTATACCTTTTAAATACAAACTTCTAAGAGCGTTGATTATTATTATTTTACATGGCTTTTTTATTTCACATTACATTAAAAATTAGAATTTTTTATTTATATTCTTAAAGTAATTAACTTATTTAGTTGTACTTATCTATTAATTCTCCCTAATTTAAAATCACTGATTTCTGTAATCAATTGGTTATTATTTTGATATCTGTAATCTTTAATAATTTCAAGGCCTTAAAACATGGTACAAGTCTGATATAACTTTTTTTCAAAAATTAATTAAAAAATGGCTCTAAAATTCCAACATGCTCTGCAGATTTGTTTAGTTAGAGACGCTGAGCCTAAAGATATTATTTCAAAATTTTCTAAAAATGATATTTGCAAATTTCTTTAAGGTATCCGACTACGTTCGGAACCGTGATTTTACAAAAGCGTATAAATGGATAACATTTATGATATTTAGTGTCACTTAGATTAGAAAACGTATATAAAAATGTTTTAAGAATAGTATTACAATAAAAAATTATTTAAGTACAATATTTTGACAAAAAATGAACATAGAATGACCCATTTTCAAAATATTCTCCTTTTTCGAAAAATGATTCTATTATAATAATATTTTGCCCGTGTATAGCTCAGACCTCTCTACAGAGGCAGAACTAGAATTTTCGAAATGTATAACTTAGAAGTGGGTTTATTCATGTTTTACGACAACAGAGGGGAGAAATTTTAAGAAAAAAAAACGTCGATAATTATTTCATTTGGTGGAAACTCTGAAAATAATGTGAATTTTTCAAAAATCCTAGTTCAGACTCTATGGAGAAGTCTACTTTATATAAGCGAAATATTATTATTTTAGAAGCATTTTTTTATAAAAGAAGAACATTTTGAAAAAAGGTTATTCTAAGTTAAATTTTTTGCCAAAATATTGTATTTAAATAAATTTTTTTGTCAAAATGTCCTTGAAACAATTTTATGCATGCATTCTAATCTAAGTGGCAATAAATATCATGAAAGTTATCCATTTATGCGCTTTTTTAAAATCACGGTTCCGAACGTAGTCGGATACCTTAACAGCGGTAGTCGAGTGGTCATGTCATGAAGTCACGAACGTTGTTATTTCACGATTTCGAATCCTGGTACCACTGAAAACCCTCCCTGTAAATGGCATTAAATCTCTCAAGGCTCAACGTCTTTATGTTAGAAAATTTAGAGAAAGAGAGCGGTTTCAGCTTTGGTGTCCTTTCCCTTAGCGATGGTTGGAAATCAAGTCCATCGTCCCCGTGTTCCTTCGCAATGTGATGTTGATAAATAAAATCAAATTTAACAAATTCTTTTTCTTAAAAATTAATGCGTCTTAATTACAACAATTACTAATAGTAAGGTTATTAAAAACATTTTAAATTGTATGTGTACCACCACATTTACCAAAGGTACTTCTGAAAACATCTAAACTAAAAAGAGACTATTAGAACTATTAGAAAATTCAATATGTTCTGTGACGTAAGTAACTTGTAGTATTAATTTAAAAAGCTATTGAAAAATGTTTATAAAATTATTTATTTCAAAAATTCCTTCGTTTTAGAATGCGCGTATGTGATCTTACTCACTGTAAAGCATGTATACTTTAGCATTTTCTGTAACAAATTAAGTTGAATATAGGATTAAATCCAAAGGAAACTATTTTCGTCTGACCTTGCAATTTTGAACCACGGTAGAAGGACAACTCCTAATCTGGTACTCCTCTCTACAAGCTTTCATACAACCTCAAAGTGAGGTTTTTGAATTTTCGATAGATTTAACGTACATCAGATTCCTTCTAAAGAACTTGCCTTTGCCATGAGTTCACAAAATAAATTAACTGAAAAATGCTTTAAAAAAACGTTCACTCTTTTTACGCACACACAGCAGTCTTTTTTAGCTATAGTAGCTGTAATAATAAGTGGCACTAATAATAGTCATCTCATACACTTTCTCACACATTCTCTGTCATACACACGCTCTGTCATACATTCCACTTACTCGCACAAAAGTATTCTCCCTTACTCTCACAGATTCTCACTCTCACACACTCTCACTCTCTCCTACAGTCACTCTCCTACACTCACTTATTCTCGTACACTCACTTATTCTCATACACTCTCATTTATTCTCATACACTCTCACTTATTCTCATACACTCTCACTTATTCTCGTACACTCACTTATTCTCATACACTCTCACTTATTCTCATACACTCTCACTTATTCTCATACACTCACTCTTTTTCTCATACACTCACTTCTTCTCATACACTCTCACTTATTCTCATACACTCTCACTTATTCTCATACACTCTTACTTATTCTCATACACTCTCACTATTCTCAGATACACTCTCACTTATTCTCGTACACTCCTCACTTATTCTCGTACACTCTCACTTATTCTCGTACACTCTCACTTATTCTCGTACACTCACTTATTCTCGTACACTCTCACTTACTCACACTCTCACTCTCGTACACTCTCACACTCTCGTACTCTCCGCACTCTCGTACACTCACTTACACACACTCTCACACTCTCACTTACTCCCTCGTACCCTCCTCAAAATTACTCTTACTCTCATACACTCTCCTTATTCTCATACACTCTCCCTTATTCTCATACACTCACTTACTCTCATACACTTTCACTTGCTCTCATACACTCACTTGCTCTCATACACTCTCACTTGCTCTCATACACTCTCACTTGCTCTCATACACTCTCACTTGCTCTCATACACTCTCACACATCTTCTCGTTCTCTCCCACATACACTATTTTTTTCTATTTGTAAATGTCTGTACGTTTAAAAAATTTTTGAAACGACTATTTACTGTTCAAAATATAATATTTTTAAGGTTTGGCTTGATTTTATGAAACATTGTGTGGAAGTCAGGGATGACGGATTATTTAATTTTGGAACCACACTGTCAAGTGAGAAGGATCAATAACATAGCACACATGAGATTTAAACCAATAATATTCGAAAATATATCAACGCTAATAAGAAATTAACTCAATTATCTACTGTTCCTCTATTATTTATTTACACATCCAGAAATCTCTCCAAGGAAGTATGCATTCTAATACTCTCAAAGGATTAATTGACTACACTTCACTCACAGAATGGAGAAGGAAGAAAAAACTACACCCTTCTGATAGTTCATGCTTGAAGAGCAACTCCATCAAAATTAATTTATCCAAATTAGCTTCTCACCTTCACCAAAAAAAAATACCTAAGGGAAAATCGAGATGGGGAAAAAAGGGAAAACTTTCGTCCGCTGCGGATTTTCATTAACGGTTTCACTGTGGGAGTTTTATTTTACACTATCGGTTAATCTGTCTGTTTTCAGAACACTTCGATTACTATTTTCTTTTTTTTTTTCCTCTCTCTTTACTCGAAGATGCTACTTTTAACAAGAATGCAAAGGTGGATATTACGAAGCAGGTTCGTAAATTAAGTTTTTATCCGATTGATTTCCTTCACTCCTCTACAAAATGGAAAGAGGTTTAGGAAACCTTTTCCCCCACACTTGCTACAAGTTACTTTTAGCAACCGAGAACCTATTTCTATTTAAATTGCCCTTATTTCCAATTTAAATCTTTTAAATTGAAAGTGGGCCGTGTTTTTCGTTTCGAAAAACTTGGTAATTAGAGACGCCTTAGAATCAGTGTCATTAGTGTCAGCGGACAAGGTAGAGTGATAGGTCTAGAATTCTATCTTTAAATGCAAAATTGCTTTGTAGAAAAACGTAAAATTCGTTCACGAATAATATTTTATATATATTCGCATATTATTTTAACTATGGTTTTACAAAATATTCAACTTCCCAGTTATCACAAAATAAATAAGTGCTACAAAAATACAAGGAATATTTAATTAAATATTGAATATTTAAATAAACACATAACAGATTTATTTGTAATAATTTTAAAATGTTATAAAGAAATCAATTTTGAATTTATTATATACCAATGTTTCATAAACTAGGGGCTACTAAAAAAGTTTTAGGATTTTTAATATATCTTTTTGTATAAAATAACTTGTTTGCCATTAGTAAAAATAATTTAATTGCTTATTTAGATACTTATTACCTTCTTCTATTATGTGAGACGACATTTTCATCTTTATCAAATATAAAATCAAAGCATCGACCAAATCTAAAGAATATTGAAAAAGTATATACATCCGGTGGGGTCGACTATTATTCGAAGATTTAATAACAGAATTAAAATAAAATCAGAGACAAGTTCGAGAATATAAATGAAGTGCAACCATATTGAAGGCAACAATATGGAATGGAACCATCGACGCGCTTAAGCATTGCTCCCCTACGCGATAATTTTGAAACTGATGGAGAAACAAAGGATATATGCAAGAGACGACCAGACCAGCCCCACTTATCAACAAGCGAAGTATCTTCAGTTGGAGTGTTAGATTCATTCACAAGGTCACCACAAACATCGACATCGCAATTGTACACGTGAAACAGGTGTGAGTAGGGCAAGCATAAGTCATATTTTTCAAAGAGCAAAATGGAAAGTTTACGTACCACATTTGTTACACACACTGAACGAGGATGACTCAGACAGAAGCGATGTGGTCTCTTTTACTTCTGGAATTATCTCAAGAACATGTACGGCAAAAAACCGACTACACTAAAGAATCTGCGCTATGAAACTGAAACGGCTAGTCTCTCTCACTCAATTTCTGCAATACTCTGAGAGATGTCACCAACAATGTACGGCATAGCACTCAAAATTGTTTAAAGGCGGGTGGTTTACAGTTTGAACACTTATGTAACTTTATCATTTTTATTCAATGTAATACTTGTGGACGTAATAAGTTTTCCTTCGTCAAAGTTTGCATATTTTTTTGATCACCTCTATATATAACTAGAATATTTTCATTATAAATTAAATTACTTTTGCTTGCATTGAAATATAAGTCATAAAAATTCTTGTTTTTTTTTAATTTTTTAGTCTGAGCTATAATGGTATACATATAAAAATGTTTAAAAACCTTTATTTTAAATCTACTATAGTTGTTGGCTAAAGATCTCACGTAATTTGAAAATCCGACCAATCGACAAGGACAATATCACTTCCACAATGCCTTATTATCATCACTTTTACATCGCACCATCATATACCTAGAGGTTTATTTAATTTAATAAAAAAAATCATTGATTCTTTGTGTAATCATCGATACTTGAAACTACAACTTGACTCGAATTTTCATTTGCCCCTAAAAACTTACTGTAACCACAAAAAATATGCCACTTACTTTGACAAAATCTTCAAACTTATTTTTTGAGTGGTTTTCTGTTCACTTGTTTAGGTCTGTGACTTTAGCTGTCTTAATAAATAATTATAGTAGTTATGTGATTCCAAGGCTATTATCTCTCTCAAAGGGTTTACTAGCTTTGGTAAGATTTGGATAACGTGCTTCCTGGATGTTTAATAGTAATATTTCGCTACTTTCGATCCTCTGATAACGGTAATGGTTATACATTTACGTGGAATCTTAAAGAAAGCTCTATTATCCACTCATCATAATAAGTTGAACAGAATAATTTGTTGAAGTTAGATATAAAAATAGATAACAGTCCACATTAAGTGCAGCGCAACAACGCTGGTGGAGGGGTGAGTGGGAAACCACTCTCCCAGTTGATTTAGTTTCTATTTCGGTTTCATAGGAAAACGAAGAAAAAATGACGTCACATCTCCATGACAGCAAAGCCCGTCTTTCAACCGTCTACCGCATCACGACGGAACGAGGAGAAAAGGGATAAATTTCTTTAACAACAAGGATTAAGAGAATATTATTTTTAAGTCCATTACTCGTTACCTCTTAAATAACTGCGTGCGTTTATTGAAAGGAAATTTTAAATAACCACTTGGAAGAAAGTAAGAAAAGGTAGAGGAGTTTGAAATAAGATCATGAGAGGTGAAGTTGCCACACTAAACGCGATCAAAACCTTTCATGGCGTGGGGGAAGGGATTAATTAGAGTGAGTGAAGTCTTGCAAAAGAAAACAACTAGTGTAACAAAGCTCATATATATATATATATATATATATATATATATATATATATATATATATATATATATATATATATATAAAGAATTTTTTAATTCGTATCAACACATTCTCATCATTTTCAGACCTGGGAAGTGTTGATACGAGTAGTTAAGAACTGCTCTAGGTCTCTTAGAAGAGCTAGGAATAGAATTGTCGTATAAGCCGGGATTTCTCTGATAGATTCATTTGAAATCTGAAGTAACCGGTTGAAGAAATTTTCTAATTGTTTTTTGATGAAATCAAGAAGCGGCGGAAATTTCGATCCTCTTTCTAGTAATTCAACACACACGTTTATCATTTTATTTCTACTTTTAACTTAAATGTGGATCAAAAATGGACATTTGTAAAAAATAACTTACGTGATAGGCGAGATCTGGGTCAGCAACCTTTTTGCTGTGGTTTGCCAAAACAATCTAACAATATAACTCAGGGTGCCACACAGTAGGAAATACTTTAAACAATTCGATTCTCGTGACAATGCATGCAGAGTTAAGAGATAGAGGTCAAAAATACATAGATATTTTATTATATATTAATTATGCATTATTTAAAGATATATTTACTACCATGAATACAACATAAAATATAAATTATGCATCGTTGAAACTAGATTATTAAAATATTAAATAAATAACACACATATAAACAAAATATAAGTTTTCCTTCAATATAGCTGAATATTTTAATGAGAGCCTTTCATCCCTGCACCTCTATTTTATATTGCAATACCAGGGGTATAATTTAGGAACTTATATTTCTCACGATTCTGAATGTTCAGTTGAGTCGTCAAAGAATTTCTTAAAGAACTTCTTTGCAGACTCAAAATATTTTTTCATCTGAAAAAAGATTTTGTCACATAGATATATAGAACCAATAGTGAAAAGCAGAATGTATGAAGGTTTTCAAGCAATTAAATATTTCTAGAAATGACATCGAACAATTTTAAGCACTTATCGATTTATCGTTAGAATATTATCTTTCAGATTTTCTTAAGAATTCCGCAAATTTTCTTTTTCAAATTTCCGAGGATGTTAGTTGAATACGCTCCAGTTCAAAATCGTCAACTTTACTCAAAAGTTGACTAATATGTAATGAGGTAAAGAGGTTCACTAAAAATTATATCGCGTGCCGTGTGTTGCCGAACCCTTGGCTAGATCATAAGTCATCAACCTTGTATCTGTAACGCGCAAAACCAATCTACCTATATGACTCAGGGAGCCACACTGTAGGTAATATTTCAAGCAATTCAATTCCCGTGGCAATGTATTCAGAGTAAGGCAATAGAGGTCAAGAATACGGATTTAGTTTTATTATACATTAAGAAGATTGGTGGACAATGTCTAATTTTGGTCAAAATTGCGATTTGGATTTCTTATGCTAATAATATTCCTCGTATTTCATAGAGTAATTCTATCAATCAATTTTGTCATTTTGATTAATATTTACAGAGTTATTTTGTTTTTCGTTTTACACAAATAAATGTTTAAAATGTACTTTGATTAGTTCGTAAATTTTCCCTTTTCGTTGTTACGTAAAATACCTCTTACATTTCATATTGTGTCATATCTCTTTGAAATTTTCACAGCTTATGAAAGCTTATATAATTAGTTAATTTGAGCATTAGTTTTCAAAAACTTTAACGGAGCACATTTTGTGTTGTTTTGAGTGCCTTTGAATGTGTGATATTTGGTGAAATATTTCATATAATATGGAAAAAAGTTCATCTTTTTTTCCTCAAATTCTATTCTGAATCAAAACACCATGAACAGATATATTTTTCTGTAGTATATGTAAAACAAAAACTATAGACATATCTTAAAAACTAGTGCGCAAGGAGCATTTTTAAAAAAGGTTTAAAAAATTAAATTTTCTTTAAATCAGTTTATAATATTTTTTAAAAAAATATATTTTTTAATTGTGAAATATAACAATTATTTACAACATCGATTCCAATTTCAGCTAATTAAAGTAACAATTTAAGAATTAGTTTCAATGTGGTCCACCGTCCCCTTAACTATGCATCATTTTAATATATTTACTAAAATAAAAAATAAGCAACATATATATATATATATATATATATATATATATATAATGCAAATATTCCTTGAACATACATAAAAATTGAAATTGCACATATTTTATGTATTATGAATCTTTCAAATATATTTATTAAAACAAGAAACAAACAACATAAAATATAAGTATTCCCCTACAATACAGTTAAATAAAAAATATTTTATTGTGAACTTTGTCCCTGCACCACTCTAATTAATATCACAATATCAGGGGTATAATTTGTGACTTTCAATTTGACACGATTCTGAGCATTCAGTTGTTAAGAAGACTTGGTACTCTTAAAATCCCAAACCTATCGTTTTTTTATTTTCATTTAATCTTATTCTTTGCATTATTATCTTTCGATTGATATATCACTTGTGCATGTCGGAAAGTTAGAAGTTGAATAAAACTTCATTTGAAAACAAATTAGGCGATTCAGCCGCTCCCCCTTTTTAGAAAAAAAGCTAAAAGAAGCGTTTTGATAAAAAGAAATCTAATTTATAAAGAGAAATAATGAAATTAAAAAAACAATGTGCAATATATAAAGCAGAATATCATTGAGGCAATGCATACAATCATTTTTTCTTTGTGAAATGTGTGCATGTAAAATTTTTAAATTAAGGCATTTTATATTAAAAATTTTATATATAATTTCAGTTCTTATTCCTGATATATTTTTCATACAAATGTAATACTTTAATATTATAAGAAAAAAAAACGGATAAAATTTCTGTCGTGACAGAAAAAAAATTTTTTAACATTTTTCTTGAATTTTCTTGTGCAATTAGTACTCTCTAAAAGTTAATAATTTATAAAAATGTGTGGGTTGAAAAAATATGAAAATGCAATTATTTTAAAGAAAAACGTATAACTAATATATTAAAGTGGTATTTTAAGTTTAATTAAGCTTATAATAATTATTTTTTCAGAATTATAAGCTTTAAACTGGTTTTTCTCAGTTAGTGTTTTTCGAAACCTTAGTGCATTCAAAATGCTACTCCTTCGACAATTATTTACCAATCACTTCAATTTTTTTCCTGTGTGTTAAAAATAAAGCATGTAATAAAATTAGGGATCCGTTTTGCTATAAACTGAATACTTTTTTTTAAAAAAAAATAAAATGTAAGACATGTTGGCTTTCTCGTTGATTTTTAGCCTGTATATCAACATTTTATTTTTTTTCTCGAAAACGAATAAAGTTATTCTAAAATCGATCCCTGAAGTTGTTGAGAACATCCATAAGAATATTATAAAAAAATTTCAGGTCAAAAAATTAATTTTTACAAAAGGAGAAAAATTTAAAATGTTCCTAATTTTCTTCAAAAAATTAAATTTTTTAAAATTGTGTAAATAATATATGAAAATTTTCATCTGGTATCATTTTCTTGAATAGAAACATTGTATAAAATGATAAAATATAATTTTTAAATACGTAAATAAAGAAATTTGCTCAAAGGGTGCCAAGTCCCCTTAAACTTGTTTGCGGTCTTAAGGTATTTTTCATATGAGATAAGATTTGTTCACATCAATGTGATGGATCAAAATCTTAAAGTAAATAATGCATTTTTTTCAAACAATTAAATTTCTACAGCAATGGGATACAATAATTTAAAATAGTTGTCACTTTATCATTAGAGATATCTTTCAAATTTTTCGCAATTCCATGAATGTTGATTTCCATGATTCTGAAGATGTTAATTCAATAAACTCTATTTTAAAATTATCACTTTCCACTTACTCAAAAATTGGCAAATTGGTAGAGTGGTGCAGAGTGCCACTGTGAATTGTACCGTATGCCATACGTGGCTCGCGTGTCATAGATTGCCGTCGCTTGGACTAGATTAACGAGTATTTGTAAAAGCTTGACCAAATGGGATCTTGATAAAAACAAGTAACATAAAAAAAAGATTTAACGTCAATTACTACTTTGTTAGAGAAACGTACGTGTGCCATCTGTTGCGGCTAGTTGTAACTACGACAGAAATAACAGAATATGATGAACATTGAAAAATAAATTAAATTAATGAATTAATATTTGAAAAAATTGCATTAACATCAAGTGCCATCCCCTATAAGTATTAAAAAATGTATTTTAACGTGAATGAATGAATACAAAGTATTTTATTAACGATTAAAAATTTGAACATATATAGATAGAGAGAGAGAGAGAGTGAACTAATATAGTAGGGGAGAGGGAATTTTTGAAGCAAAAGTTTTATTTCAAAAAGTTTCCAACTAATTAAGTTATATTAAATCTTCGAAAGATTTGACGTACTTGTGTAAATATTTTAATCCAGAAATTAATTTTTAAAAATTCTCCAACAAAAATAAATTAATTGAAAAGAAAAACCTAAAATTAAAAAAAAACGTTTTCGGTTTATTGCTCTTTAGATAACATCATAATGGCTTATTTTCTAATTTAATTAATTTTTACGATCGAGTTTCCTTCTAATTGGTTACCTCATTTTCTGAGAAATTGCTGAACTCAATTCTAAAAGTTGTTGATCTTGCACAAATTAAAGTCGGTAACTCAGCACAAAAATGGATCGTTAGTCTTAGTCTTTTAACAACCATTAGCATTATGAAAGAAGGATATAGAATTTCCCAAAACTAGTTTATTCAGAATAAATGCTAAAATTTTAAATTTTAAGCCAGAATTCATATTTACTTTCTTTTCTATAGAACAAATAATGGATAACCGAGTTTGTTTGTTTTTGTAGCAAGCAATTTGTTAAAAATTGTATATCTTACAATATTTGAAGCTTTAAATAAATACCTGGAGTCAGTGTTCTCATATTTTCTGAGAAATCACAACATTCCCATTTTTTTACAAAACTATTAAATTAAGTACAACAGAAGTAAAATGTAGGTTTCCTAAAATCGATTTTCATCCTTTTTCTGCTTAAAACTATATTAATATTTTCTCTTCTTGTTATTTACTGTACCAATAAGAATAAAAAAAAAAGGGAAAGTTGGAACATTTTAGCTTCACCTTTATACGCTGCGAACTAAACTCATGTTACTAGAAATTGGAAATGCTAATTTTCTAAGATTAAATTTAAAGCGTTCATATTATTGTTTTTTCCCAATATAACGATTAATTATATTGCTTTTAAATTCTTATGATACACTTAGTTCATCAAATTAAACATTCTAAAGGGGAAATATAAAGATTTAAATTAATATTCTTTTCTCCTGAATTGTTACAAAAATGTGCTAAAAATGTTTACAATTGAAAATTTTTACTCAGAAACATGAAATCAAGATCAAAATAATTGGTGAAAATAGATTTTTTTTCCTCTGTAAATCTAGTAAATTTGTCTTTCTCAGAAAGAGATGCTAAACTAATATGATGGGGTTGAAGCAATCCCGGTCGCTTCAAAACCATTAAAATACTTTTATTATTGGCAACCTTTTTCACAAATATTTACGCTCAATTTCGTACGCCACTTCCAGTACTGCTGTAAGGTATCCGACTACGTTCGGAGCCGTGACTTTGTAAAAGCGTATAAATGGATAATATTTGATATTTAATGTGACTTATGCTAGAAAATTTACATAATTTTTTTAAGAATATTATCACAATAGAAAATTATTTATGTACAATATTATGTATTTATTTTGACAAAAAATGAACATAGAAAGACCGATTTTCAAAATATTCTCCTTTTGTGAAAAATGCTTCTATTTTAATAATATTTTGCCTGTGTATAGCTCAGACATCTGAACAGAAGCTCAACTAGAATTTTTTAAATGTATAAATTAGAAGTGGGTTTATCCATGTTTTACGACAACAGAGGGGAGAAAGTAAGGGGTCACAGGGGTGTTAAATTCCTCTGAAGGTCTGAAAATATAAACAATTTTTAAACAGGTATAATTTCTTTAAATTTAAGCTAAATAATTCGAATCTTTTACATATTACTTATAAAGAAATGGGGCTTCAGAAAAGTATGAAATGTTTAAAATATAATCATAATTTTAAAAATTATAAGCATATGAAAATAAGAAACTTTTCAATAAGAAATATTTATTAAGTTTTACGTCGCGCATGCTATTTTCTAAAAGAGTAGGTTTAATTACTAGCTATAAGTTGAATTATAAAGACAAATATATTCCTAATACTTTGCAGCTACTTTTATATAAATAGAATAATAACTTGCATATTTTAATAAATAAAAACTATACATTTTTAAAAAATATTAAAAAAATTGCAATATTTTACACGTATTTTGAAATACAAAAGATATATAATACTAAAATTAGGTAGGGTTTAAAGAGTATGATGCATTGTATAATTCTATAAAGTTTTATACATCAGAGGCTAATATTTTAGAAAATAGCGTGCGCAAAGCAAAAAATACTTAGTATTTATTATAGAATTTTCATATGCTTATGACTTTTAAAATTATTATTATATTTTAAACATTTTATACTTTTCTAAAGCCCCATTCTATTTTAAACAATTCGTAAAAGATTTGAATCATTTAATTTAAATTTAAAAAAATTATACGCGTTTGAAAATCGTTTATATTTTCAGACCTCTAGAGAAATTTAACACCCCTGAGAACCCTTAGAAAAAAACGTAGATAAGTATTTCAATTGGTGGTAACTCTGAAAATAATGTGAATTTTTCCAAAATCCTAGTTCAGACTCTCTGGAGAAGTCCACTTTATATAAGCGAAATATGATTATTTTAGAAGCATTTTTTGTAAAAGGAGAACATTTTGAAAAAATATTACATAATTTTTTGCCAAAATATTGTATTTAAAAATGGGGGGGTCTTGTCAAAATGTCCTTAAAACAATTTAATTCATGTATTCTATTCTAAGTGACACTAAATATCATGAACATTATCCATTTATGCGCTTTTTTTTAAAATCACAGTTCCGAACGTAGTCGGATACCTTAAACAGTATGAACTATCATATGATTAGCAAATACAAACAGTTTATTTTTATGCTTTGCAACAATTTGTAGAATCTAAATCAAGTTCCCAAAAACGGGGTTTATAGAAGCTTTGTTGCGGATTAACAAAGAAAGAATTGTATTTCGAAATGTCCGTAATATAAACTAAAGATTTCGTGAGAAAATATTAATATAATAAACCAATATCATATAAAAAGATTTTAGAAATTAGTCATTCGAAGTACATTTGTGTATTTTAACGTTTAGTTAATAGGGAAAAAAGTTCACTATAATGCAGATTTTCTGCAAAGGAATTTATGCGTTCATTAGTTCAGAAATAGTCATTCAGGGGTATTCATTTCGTTCTATAGTAGAAAATATGATGCCATTATTATGAAATGTATTCTTAAAGTAACACAATTTTATGGTTCTAGAAAACTATAATTCCATACAATTTATGTACAGTGGCATCTTATGGGATGGTCAGTAATACCTTTAAAAAAACAAAATTATAAAAAAATATCAATTTTCAATCAATTTCTTAATGTTTTTATGAAATTTTTGATTTTTGTAATCTATTTTTAACATCATAGTAAAATTGCCTAATATTTTAACTAATCCATTAAAATATATTTTTATTAGAATATTAGTTGACCTTCAATGCAATTGAATAAATACAGTCGGACCTCCGTTTGACGAACTTCTCTAGTTTGCGAACCTTTTTCCTAGAACCATTTTATTATTTTCTTCGTAAAATAACCTCCAAATAGCGAAGTTAATTTTTTGTTTAACGAACTTTTTCTCTTGTGACTTAATTTTTTTCTCCCTGTTTTTGAAACATTTCTAGACATTTGAAATTTTTTTAACACATTTTATGATGACCAATGACCATGAACTGGTTTTCAGCTGCCTAACTCACACAGAGCTATAAAATTGGCGTAATTTTTCAAACAAGAGATTCAGACGAAATTAGTAGTGAGTGAGTATTAACTTCACACTTTTCAGCTACTTGAAGGTTTTCGGAGATGCACCACGTAATTTTGAACCCTGGTCAAATGACGAGGACGACACCTGTGTGAGCTGGAACCCCTCTTCTAAATTCCACACACCAACTGGAGGATTTCAGTCTCGACAGATTTAATGTGCATAGCTTCCCGACACAGTGCGTCTTCAGTGGTACTAGGCTCGAACTTATGACTCGCCTGCAACGAATCCGTTACTTTGACAACTAGGCTGCCTCGACCACAACAAAATTAACTGATTTTTATCAATTATTAAATTTAAGGACGCATGTGGTACTGTATGCTTAAAGTATCCGACAGCGTTCGGAACTGAGATTTTATAAAAGCGCACAAAAATGGAAAATTTTCATGGTATTTAGTGTCACTTAGGCTAGAATACATGTATAAAATTGTTTTAAGGACATTTTGACAAAAAAAATTTATTTAAATGCAATATTTTGGCAAAAGATTAACTTAGAGTAATCTTTTTTCAAAATGCTCTCCTTTTGTAAAAAATGCTTCTAAAATAACAATATTTCTCTTTCATAAAGTACAGACTTCTCCAAAGAGAGTCTGAACTAGGGTTTTTGAAAAATTCACATTATTTTCAGAGTTACCACCAATTGAAATAATTATCGGCGTTTTCTTCTTAAAATTGCTCCCCTGTGTTATCGTAAAATATGGATAAATCCACTTCTAAGTTATGTATTTCAAAAATTCTAGCTGAGCCTCTGAAGAGAGGTCTGAGCTATATACAGGCAAAATATTATAATAGAAGCATTTTTCACAAAAGGAGAACATTTTGAAAAAATCGGTCATTCTATGTTCATTTTTTGACAAAATATTGTACTTAAATAATTTTTTATTGTAATACTATTCTTAAAACAATTTTATATACTTTTTCTAATATAAATCACACTAAATAACATAAATATTATCCATTTATATGCTTTTTGCAAAATCACGGTTTCGAACATAGTCGGATACCTTAAAAGTACTAATTATAAAATAATGTATTTTTGATATTACTCGTCTTCTTAAAATTAGAAAATGTCTTTCAAATTCATCAAATTTAATATAATGTTTTTTAAAGTTGAAAATACAGCGCATTTCCTGAACAATTTTTTTAAGGATCGTACATATAAAATAAATAAATACTAATTTACAAAAGAAGTTCGAATACTTATCTTTTTTATTAATATATATGTTATATATATATATATATATATATATATATATATATATATATATATATATACAGTGTTTATGAATTTAATAATTTGTGATTTCTAAAGTACTATATTAAATGTCAATTTAGATTTCTCGAGTTTTCCATATAACGAACTTTTTTTTCGGGATTTAGCAACTTCGTTGTAAATATAGGTCCGACTGTAATCTCTCCTAAACAGGACCAAAGGTACAGCTTAATACCAACAAATGAAAATCAACCAGGTTAAGAACATTCTTCATAGATTTCAAAAGTGGTTGTAACGTTATTTCCTCCGAAAAGTGTTGAAATTTTTAAGAAAGTCGTGTGTGGGGGGTAATTTTTCTCCGCGTTTTTCTCCATTTACTATGTTTTGTAATAAACCATAATTTTTTTACCTCTATTATAAAAAACAGCCTAGTGTTCGAGAATATCAAAAATCTGGTGAGTTTTAAATTTTGGTGGTGTGCGAGGGTAAGTGAATGTTTAATAACGTCGCACTTCCTTAGCAAATTGAGAGCTATTAGTAACGCCTCTCGTACATTTGAACCAATTACGTCTTCCGTAGATACATGACAGATTTAACAGGAATCCGCCCCTCTATACAACAGATTCTGATTGACATCAGGACACATATTCATGTCCCAAAAATAGTGGCCACGACCTTGTGACCCTGAAAACTAGGCTACGCGGTCATAGATATATTTAGAGTACAGTAGAACGTCCTTTATCTGAACGACAATTATCAGGAGCGTCAAATATCCGAACCAGTTTTTTTTGTCAACTTTTGTCAGTTTAGTAGGCTAAAAATACTACAATTGCGACCACAGGGATGAGATTACCGACTTTGTCCAATCGATCCCAGAATTTCAAGAATGCGATGAAGATATAGAAACCTGAAGGGCAATCGATGCAGAAGACTCACTGGATTTCAAATGCTAAACGATGACAAGATTGTGACTTCCGTGCAAGCAGAATCCTACCCTGACAACGATGAAACGGATGAAGACGAGGACAACAACAATGAAAGTAGCAAGGGTCCATCAAATGCTGGAGCGTTTTCTGCGTTAGAGACAGCAATGTAATGGTACGAACAATAATCAGAGTGCTGTCCTACTCAACTAATGCTGCTGAGAGAAGAATCAGAGACCTTGCAACGAAAAAACGAAAGTGTACAATGGTACAGTGAAAAATAAGTGATTGTTTTCCACAATAAAGGTAAAATTGCGACATTTTGCACCTATTTTTATTTTTCTTCAAGCGCGTGTCCCGCATTTAATGTGGCCGCGGTAGCCGAGTGGTATAGGTATCGGATCGTGGCTTGCCTGGTCACGAGTTCGAGCCCAGTACCACTAAAGACCCACCGTGTAGGGCAGCGATGCACGTTAAATCTGTCGAGAGCTGAAACGTCCTCCCGTTGGTGATGTGGTAGTTAGGAGAGGGGGTGACAGTTCAGGTGTCATCCACGTCACTTGACCATGGTTCAAAATTACGTGGTCCGTCGCCAAAGCCCTTGTGTAGCTGAACAGTGCGACGTTAATATTCAATCAATCAAACCCGCATTTGATTATTTTCAATATTCACATAGTGTCTGGTTTCATATACTGCATGGATCGCGCATTCGATGTTTAGTTATCCGAACAATCACATATTCAAACGGTGTCCTGTCTCAATTGATTCGGATAAGCGACGTTCTACTGTAGATATGTTTAGGCATGAATAGTACTCTCATAAAATTTTTGTATAGAGTTTCTTATGCCTTTCATCTTCAATATTCGTCTTACAATTTGAGAACTACAGGCATAAATAGGATTGTAGAATATCGGAACTGTTTAAGAAACTCAATAGTTCACATGTTCAAACACCCTTAAAATTAATGAGTTATACTTTCACTATAACGACAGATAATATTTCGTCTGTATTACGTTGTCCTTAGAGAGAGACACATTACCCCTAATTCTATTATTTATAAATATACTATGCAATTCATGTTCACAACCAAGGACAAATGAATCATACTATTCCACAAACGAACGCGAGACAACATTCTACGGCCCTCTTGGAATAGTTCGAATATTTCAAGAGGGATAAGAGTTCTAAGAAGATGTACCATAAATTAGTGGAATATCCTCGCAGAGGCTCGGTTTTGTGTCCTACATGCATCATCTGATGTCCTACCATTCCCCTCAGATGTAAATATCCCACCATTTTAAATAAATCAGTCGTGGGGAGCTTTTAAGATCCGTCTGCTTGTGCTTCGAACGTAATCTGCATATCTTTGGTCTGATGAGAGCGCTAATTTGGAAGAGTTCTCGCCTTCCGCGGAAAGCCGCGGTGTTCTGGACGTCTAAGGAAATGTGAACCGGATAAGCCTTTAGGTGAAATTCCATTTATATGGTATGTCTACAATGGGAAGGGGAAATTGACCTATAAATCCGACAATTGAATATTCGTTTAGGACTCTAGTGATGATGCCAGATTCATGTCAGTGAAATGCTAGGCTACTGAGGCGATAAAATAATGGGAAAATCAACTCCTACTCAAAAGTGAACATTTTAGCTTTTATTTATCTATTTACTAGTGAAATGGGATGCAATCTCCTGATTTGATTCTTTTTAAACTTAGACAATAGGAAAGCTGTCATTGATACTTTTCAGGTAATTCGAGTAATCAGACAATCTTTCCAGACAATAATGTACTAGATTCAAAATGTCTTATAGAAGCGACGTAGTCTGAGATTAGAAGCGTTATTCATTTCTTGCAGCACTTCATATAACTTTATATAATACACCAGACATGCATGACCAAAGCTTTTTTTTTGTCATTTCAAATTCCTTTCGGAATCGGAATCTATTTTAAGAAAATTCTCTTTCAATTTGTTGGAAAACTGGATCCCTGAGTATATTTTATCCGATCTCAAAGAATCCGGTTCTTCTTGTCCGTCTTCATAAACCATCAAATTATTGATAATGTCACTGTCATTGAAAATATTGGCTTTAATCAAGCGCGTGCTGCTAGTGCGTTGAGAGAAAGCAATCGAACGTGCATTGTCTAAAGACTAATTATAACAAATGGACAGAGCGTCTTGAAGTGTATGTATTTACATTGATAGAAAACATTATAATGGCACAAAGACAATTGAAATTCATATACCCCGCCTAAAAAAAGGTCACATATTAATAAAATCACACAAAATAAATCACACAAAATAAATCACGCAAAAATAAAATCACACACAAAAACAGGTTCTACTGTATGTACAATTTTAATTTATTTTTCCTGAAAAAATAGTTATACTTCATTCTGTTTATTTTTATTTTAAGAAATATCTTCTGAGATGCAAACAAAGTTAATATATAATAGAACTGTTAATCTATATTATTGATCTCTATTCTTTAACTCTGCATCCATTATCTTGAGAGTTGAATTGCTTCAAAAATATCCTACTGTGGGGCATGCTGAATGATATAGGCAAATTGGTTTGACACACCTCAACTAAACGGTTGTAGACCCTTGTTATACTCTTCCCATGAGTCAAAGAAGAGTGAACCTCACATTCTGACCGTTAGCTAGTCAAACTTGGGGATTGACTGATTTATAAACTTCGCACTGAGAAGAAACAAGGGGACTATTAACGACAGAACTCGCAATTTTGAATCACGATCGAATGGCACGGATGACACCTCAATTGGCACCTTACTCTCTCAAAACTTGCATATCACGCTAACATTAAAATTTTCAGTATCGTTATAGAGATTTATGGAGCATCATCTTCTATAGATCAGTGATATCTAACCTTTTGAAAGTCGTCGACCGGCCAATGTTTGATAATTATACCACGGTCGGCTCAGGGTGGGACGTTGATTGTTTATATTTTAAATTATTTTGAATTCGTAAATTTAGTTTAATTGTATGTAAACATGTCTTCGGAATAAAATACAGTTACTCTAAAAATGAATATAAAGTGATTTCTATGAAAAGTCGCACAGTAAAAATGAAAATCATTTTGTGTTCCCCTGTGCGGCCCTGTACTATTTGATTCCCGGACCGTGGTTCGAGAGTCGGGGACCACAGCTCTAGATGGCGGGTGTTTCGCTTCGCTGCATTTGATTTGTATTTACAAATTTAAAATAAGTAAAAGTTTTACTTAAACGTCTTTGTTTGGATAGTAAATAGAGTATGCATAAAAAAGTACGAGGTTTAGATTTCCATAGGGATATAAAAATAAATAACATGCATCGTGAAACATATTTTATTCTATGTTTACATGGCAGGAATAACAAACAATTCCAGTTGTTTCAAACCTTGCCCAGATATCATTCAGTTTTGCCCTCAGGAAACTGATGTTTACATTTTAGATGGGACACAAGACGCTTTCTCATAATACAAGAGTTACAACTTGAGTTTTTTTTCTTTTAGAATATATCACAACCTAGCAGAAACATAGTTCAGAAAACAGCACTGAAATCAACTGCTTGGGGCCACTCATAAATAAAAATACATCAAAATTTATTCCTAAGTGAATGTTTTTCAAGATAGTTTCATCAAATTTTTATTTTAGCTTGGGAGAAATGAAAGATGTTTTTAAGAAGCCCTATCTCTCACTCTCAAACATTTCAGTTTTGAAAGCAAAAAAATAGAAGTATTTACTCGAATGTTTTTAATATTTAACAATTTTAAGATTTAAAAAAAAAGTTTTAAATGATTTTTATTTATATAATTAACAAATATTTAGTTTTAAATTGTTAAACATGAATTCATGCAAAACTAATAGATGCAGAAAACACCTTTTTATTTTATTACTATTTACTGTTTTAAGCAATATTTTATTACTATTGCTTTTCTTTTTACTATTTCATAATTTTCTTTTAGAGGACTATAGTTAAAATGTTTAATTACTAGCATGAAGATTGTAAATTAATGTATTTTACTTTGGTTTTTTTCGGAGCTAAATAAAGTGTTTATTAACGTCACAATATAAAGCATCACGATGGCTATTGGTGACGGATCTCGTAATTTTGAGCCACGATCTAGTTACGAGGACGACACCTCTATACGGTTAAGGGTCACAGTAGCCTTGTGGTCATGAACTTGTGGCTAGCATGTAATGAGTTCGAGCCTAAAAGACACTTCCATGTAAAACTTTTATTAACTATAAATAATTAATACAAAGTAACTAAAATAAAATTTATCTTTGTTGACCTAAGAAGGAATTGACTTTAAAAAAATTTATTATATTATTTGTTTGCAATATCCTTTAACACGAATAAATATTTCAGTCACCCTCAGATTTGTGTTATCAGCTGTGTTTACTCTATAGTCCATAAAATATACTTTATTATTAAATCAATAATTCTATAAAATTGTGTTTGGAATTTTGTTAGTTGGCTTATTCATGCTCTAAAGCAGGGGTGTCCAACACGCGGCCCGCCAGTGCGTAAAAGCTGCGGAGCTCCGACTCTTTTATTTAAAAAAAATTTTTTTAAGTATCCAGTTTTTATTTTCATTTCGAAATTTATTTGAGGGGAAATTTACATTATATATATATATATATATATATATATATATATATATATATATATATATACAATGTATTTGCTTGTTACCTGTTCTTGTTTTAAAATAAATTCTTTTTGATAATAGAAATGTCCTTTAGATTAAAATAGATTTATATTTTATTAAACAGCTACATTTAATTTTACTATAATAAATTACTTTTTTAATAAATTTCGAATTGCATTATGCATATCCTTTACTATGGATGGCACATGATTCTCTGACAGAGAGAGGTTTTTTAAAGTTTAAAAAAAATATTCAGGACGGTTAAGATAAAGAGCAATGTATACTTAATCGTTTGTGAATGACAGCACAAACAAAATTCAACAATAAGTAACGAAAAGATCAATTCAAAAGGAACACCGTATTTTTCAAGAAAATGTCAACACACACTGTAATATTCGAAACATTGTTTGATCATTGCATTATTATATTATATAAACATTATTATACTATCTGTGTCTCTATACATGAAAAATAATGAAAACAACAATAATAATTCGTTCTGTTTTAAATTTTCACTCTAATAAATGTTATTTTGCTTCCAAATCATATGTAAAGGTACATACAGACCGCGAGATTATAATGGTTTTCCGGTCATTTGGGTTGGATACCCCTGCTCTTAAGAAGAATACTTTAATTCATATTAATTTAGAGGAAAACTGAAAATCATGTAATTAAAAGTTCGTAGTTAAAAAATGTGGATTATCTTTCTGTGGCGGAGTATAATCACATTGCAGAAACTTTTTCTAGAAAATTTTTAAACTTTCTTTCGACGTTTTCCCAAATTTTACACAAAACCATTTACTCTCTGTAGTATTTCCACAACAAGTTCTTTCATGCTTGGTTAGATGTTTCTAAATATCACATTTCCAAGATCAAAATTAAGTCTCTTAATGTCTTTTACAGCACGGTCTTATTGACATAGTCAAAGTCATTATTTGGCTAAGAAGGTTAGTAAGAAAAAAATCCCTTTGAAAAAAGTTTTTTTTTTCTAAGTATCTTTTTTATTTTAATATTGAAAATGCTAGTCTTTTTTCCGCTCTTCATCCTGTAAAAATGCCTGAAATTATTAATAAAACTGCTTATATTGCACTTAAATAACAAATTAATTTGGACATACTTCCACAATTTTGTAATTTTTTTTAAAGAAATAAGAATTTTTCCATGCATTTCAATATTTTTTTACCCTATTTAAGCTAAATTACTTAGAAAAATAATCATATTCCGAAAATTAAAAATTAATACATTTCATTCACTTAGAAAAATCAGTAACATACTACAAAGATTTTTTTCCCTCTAAATTTTCTTGAAATAACGATCAAATTTTTTGTTCCTTTCATACTATTAAAAAACCTATTATTTAATCATACCTTTCAAGTATTGATTTTTTTTATTCCTTTTAAATATTTAATTAGAAGTAAAAAATATCAAAAAGTAAATTCACTCGGTATTTGCAAGAGACCGCATTTTATCTTTACTCTGAGAACTTAAGACGGCGAGACTATTCCGATTTATTTGAAAACCTCGACATCTCTCATTCGTAGTTTAGTGTGTTTCTCGTTTTTCTCTTCTTTTGTAATTGATAAAAAAAGAAAGTTGTGCCATTACCCTAACTTTGAGGTTAAGAAATCACCCAAAAGGGCTCTTCAGGTTTTCGGAGTCACATTTTAATTACTGTAGAAAAAAAAGAAAAAGTTCCCAAATATTTTTTAGGGGAGAAAATCTTATTAACAAGAAAAACGGAGAAAGAAAAGAGTAATATGTATTCTCGATTCAAGACGCAGTAATTGAATTTTCGTAGTTTGAAGATTAAAAGGAAGTTTAATTTTGAAATTCTTAATTATTTTTGGTCGCCGAGTTAATCTTTAATGAATATTCTTGATTTCCATACGTGTAAAACTTTAAAATAAAAAATAGTAATTTTAAAAAATATCCCTTTCAGAGTTCTTTAAAAAGAACGAGATATTAATATAGGAAATGGTGCTTATTTAATTTTTTTCAAAAATGATAAGATTTTGCTAGATTTTAATTTTATCAGTATAAACAAAAAAATATGTTAGCTTTTTTTACATTAAAGATTTTTAATTATTTTTTAAAGTTCTTGTTCTGAGAAAAATTAGAAATGCATTTATAAGATTAATTAGTACTTAAATTTGGCGAGACCTAATTGGCGACATAAAACCTAATTGATGAGATTTGCCGGAGCAAATCTCGCCAATTAGGCTTTATTGGCAACACACAATATACACATAAAAATGTTAATAAATGTTAGTTCTCATTCAGTTTTTTATGTACTTTGAAAAAGATGTTACTAGTAAGAAAATACCGGAAGTTGTTTTGAAAATGTGGTGGTAAAAGGTTACCAGTCGGAATGTTCCGTTTGGCGTCGTTTGTATCATTTTTCGCGATTTTATCACTTGCGCCGGCGAAACGGAAAAGTACTGGTTAATTCTGATGTGTTCTTGTCATTATATCAAGATATATCAAAGCTGAATTCCTCAAAGATGCCGTACGTTATCATTTCTGTTGAAGTTAAAATTAAAATTTTAAGAAATTCTAATTTCATAATTTTTTTCAATCCTATTTAAGAAAAAAAACATTGATTCCCTTTTTATAACAAAACAAAGATAGTTAACCCACGCTTCTTTGAAGTCAAGTATCAATATATTAACAATGGTTAATGTTAGGCGTTAATGCGTTAGGGTGCATTAAATAGAGTTAAATAGTAATCACAGAACATAATTAAATTAATCAATGATTAGAGCTTGTTTATTGTATAAATATTTTACTTGAACTGGAATGCAGGTACAATCTGCGCATAAAATCATATAAGTTCATGAATAACAGAAAAAAAATTTAAACATTGTACCTTGGTCATTCAAACCACTGAAGGAAAAATTGAATATTAATTTTATTTTGAAAAAAATTCAAAGATATTTCATTTTTGTGTGTACACTATTTTTAAATCAATAAGGATTACACTTTATTTTATCACAATGTAATCTCGTTTAACGATATAATCCATTATTTTTTTTCATTTCATATGGTACCTTAAAATTTCATATCGGAAGGAGAGAAAGAGAGTGAGTGAGTGCTTATTAACGTTGCACTATAAAGCAACAAGAGGGCTTCGTCGGTCAAGAGACGAGGACGACAACTGAACTGGAACCCCCTCTTCAAACTACCCGGCATATTTAATATGTATTAACCCCTTTACATGGTGGCTCTTCAATGACACTAAGGTTGGAACTCATGACAGGCTGGCCTACAGTTCGTGACCATAACCACTAGGCTACCACGGCTACAAGAGAGGATATATATATATATTGAGAGAGAGCTACAGATAATGAGAAAGAGACACAATGTTTTTTTCATCATAAAATGCGATTTCTTAATTTTTTTTCTTTCAGTTAAGTTTAAAAAAATTGAAGCTGATCCGTTACTGAATACATTTTAACCAACTTGAAATATCTGCTCAAAATCGAGATGATAATTCATTAAGATGAATTACTTGTGTACGCCAAATTAATGTCTATTACTGATAAATACACAATACAAACAATTTTTCCTAATATCGTTGGGTAAAATTGACATTTGATCAATGTTGCCATCATAAGATACAAAGAACTAACGAAATTCATCTTCATGTGATTGTTAGAAATTGACATTCTGATGCACGAGTGTTGTGGTATTTGACGTAGTGTTAGTCCACGACAATATATAGCAAACGCCTATCCATTGCGAGCAACATAATGTAATAATTTAATCAACTTCCTAATCAACTGAAACTTTTATCAGATTTTCGAATTAACGATAACAAAATTTTGACCTTAATGATGGCGCATCGAACGAAAACTTCAGAACTCATTTTTAGAGATAACTAGAAGTAGAATTTTGGGCTGAGGCGCAAAAGGCTTTTGTCTGTAGTCGTTAAGTTCATCAACAGAATGGGAAAGCATAATTAGTGGCGCAGGAAAACTTTGTTTCAATTCTGTGTGACTGATGCGAGTTGCTGCTTCGAAACTCGAAACAGTTGAGAAATTAAGTTTTCCATTCTCGTCTGCGGCGTAATGGCGCGAAGCGAAGTGAACGGAATGGGAGAAAATGAACGTGGTGTTTTGTTCTTTGTTTCGAACGGGATTTTTACTGTTTTAAAACATTGTTTGTGGTGTTTTAGAAGACGTGTGTGATAAATTGGAAGATTTTTGTAAGTCTGTAACTTAATGTGAGTTTAAAATAAGTTAAACATCTTTTAAATAAGTAGATATGTTTAAAATAAATTTTTTTTTCAGATTCATTTAAATAAAAAATCCGAATGTTAAGTGCTTCAAATTCTTCGCTAGAAATTAATTTTATTTATACAAATCATAAATTTTGGTTTGTGGCAATGCCTTAGTTTCAAAATGTGTTTTTTCCCCCATTTAGCTATTTGTTCTGTCTTTTTTACTTAAGGGAAATAAATACTGAATTTTTTTAAGCAAAGATTAGATTTCAAAATCAAAAGGTTGAAACCAAAAGATACACACATTCAGTATTTTAGATGCATTATATTAAAAGTAGATAATAGCTCTTGTTATAATTCTATGGAAAATAAAATGAAATCTAAAAATAAAAGACGTATAATTTCACATTTCATCTTATAACACTAAAGCAATTCATAAAGTACGGCAGGTACAAATTTTTTGAGAAGTTACTCCCTACCTGTAAAATACTTTGTGGTTTTCAGTCTATTAAATGCAAGTGAAATACTTTGAAGGAACCAAGTAAACGGGAAAAAAAGAATCTCTAAAACTCTACCGATAAAACTTTGAAAATTTCAAGTATAAGCAGAAATACCGTATTTACTCGACTCTAAGCAGCATTATTTTTCTAGGGTTAATGTTACTGAAAACCTGGTGCGACTTAAAATCGAAGGCTAAACATTTTTTGGAGGGTGGATTTAATTTCCACCCCCTTTTAAAAGGAAAACGCAACCGTCCATTCTGTCCACATGCATTGATGACTTATCCCATTCTGTAGTTTATCTCCATTATTTAGTCTATCCTAAATATCATTGTTTGCTCGTGCTTAGGGATTTCTTTTGTATACGCTTTCTTTTAATTACCTAAACAGAGAGACAGAGACAGAGAGAAACAAGTAATATAAAAATATAAGTCAATTCCTACTTAGATCAACAAAGAAAAATTTTATTTTAGCTACTTTTTATTAAATAGATACATTTAATATAAATATGCATATACATATGATAGAATCACAACATTAAGTGGTAATTCATTTTTATTAATTATCATTAAAGTATCGTATTGTCATCCAAAACAATCGTGTATATAAAATTTCAGTTCAACTGAATGCTTTAAAACGTGAGAAAAAAAAACCTTTTCAAGTTTTGACACAAGTCGCCAAAAGATCACTAAGTCGCCAAAAATGATGCCAACGTGGCTGTAATTCTTTAAATAATTAGTTTTAATCAATTAATTTTTATTAATTATAATTAAATTACTGTATTGTCATCCAAAATAATCATGTATATAAAATTTAAGCTCAATTGAGCGCTTTAAAATATATTTTATTGTTGTTGCTGTCGTGTCTATTACTGGGATACATTCGAAAGATGAACAGAAACATATAACACAACCACAGAAGATAACAGATTTTATTACAAACGATGATCCCATCATATTACAAGAAGAGGTGTGCTGCTTTTCCTTTCGAGACGGGAATCCATTTCAGGCGAAAGACCGACTTCTTTCCCGAAGAAGATACAACCAAGTCTTACTCGGGATTCGAACCCGAACCCACTCGGTTACTAGCCGAGGATCATAGCCACCATACTGGCTGGGCGACAAAATGTATTTTATTAGTGTGATTGAAAGTTCTACCAAGATAAATAAATAAATATATAGAGAGAGGTGAGCTAATAGAGTAGGAATTGAAAAAATATCTGTAATAGCATCGAAATAAGTTCACTGTGAGGTAAGCATGAAAAGATAGGCAATTTTATAAGCTGGAAAGAAAACGGAAACAGAGCAGTGGCCACTGAAAATTTTACACTGATGAAACAAATATACGTCGATGGAGTAAACAAAATCATATAATTTTTTCTAGTAAGTATTCAACAGCATTTAATAATTATTTTTGCATTCTTCTCTATAATACATTCTTTTAAGAAAATGTCACATAATAAATGCATTGGATGGCATAGAAGACGACAACGTGTGGGAAAATGTTGACACCGGCGTCAATGCCGAAGTCAGCTGTGACAATGGGAGCGACAGATCTTTTTCAAATCATAATACTGGCAATTAGAGTAGTTATAGGTTCATGTATGTACGTGAAAACTTTTAATACTGGTAAAATAAATTAATTAACTTTTTATTATTGCTCCTTAAAAATTTTTGAAATATTGGATATTGATGAACCTCTTATACATTTTTTTTCTCAAAACCGTGTAGGGAACTTAGGGAGTGGCTTAGAATCGATGGTGGATTATACGAACAATTAATTTTAAACAATTGTGGTATATATTACATTAAAATGACTTAGAAATAACACATTTATTCTAAATTTCCAACAAGCATGTTTGTTGCAATGTGAAAAAAATGTTTAATAGTATTAATGGCATTCTTTAAAGAGAATTTGAATTTTTTTAGAAATCTTGTTAATATATTGAATATAAAACACAAATATATAATGTTAATTAAAGTATTTTCCGAAGAATAACTGAATCCGAAACTTCTTAATCTTCTCGCTGACGTTAGTTTCATATCAAATACTAAGTATAAACCTTGAACACTTAACTTTTCTTTAAAATTAAAAAACGATAAATGTAAGTAAATATAGAAATTGAAGAACACAGTATAAAACATTCAGAAATATGTTTTTGTTTACTTAAAAATTCAAGCAGATCACGAAGAATCTTAAACAATATTAAAGTTTTTACTTTTTAAAGAGCTAACGAAGAGCATGTATACTATTTTGTTTCTTAAATTACTATTTGATACTTTATCTTTCCCACAATAATAGTAGCAAGTGAATATTCAAACGGGAATTATTGGCGAATGCAACTGTAAGTTACGTCAGATCGCAATATTGAAAGGTTTTTAATCAAAACAACGTTTCATAATACCTGTCATTTGTTTTGATTCCCCCTTTAGTCCAGTGCTTCTCAAACTTTCCCTATTTGCGACCCAATATTCAATCATAATTTCGTCCACCCCTTTCCATACAATAACAATGAATTTAATTCAATTACACTATACTTTGACCCTAAAGCTACAACGTGACTTCAACCTCTTAAGTGCCACCGACGTATATAAACGTTTCGCTCAACCTATATTTGCCCCCAGAAGTATATATATATATATATATGAACGTCTTTCCGAAGTACGATCTTTTCTATGCATTGCTAACCATGAAATTATTCCGAAGGATATGTAATGCGATAAAAGGACCTTGACAATGTGCAAAAAAATTTACTTTTTACATAGGATTTTATTATTTGTTCCTCCACCTCCTTCAGTACACCCCATTCGCGCGACTAGGTGGAAAATGGTGGCATTGGAGAGCGATTTGCGTAAGTTTTAACCGGCAGTTAAAGAACTTATTATAACCGTACAAATTATCGAGATAAATATTAATTGGATAGGTTTTTTTATCTGACAAGTCCATGGTGTCACTAGTAATTTTTAAACTTGATCTTATCTCAATATTGTTACATTAATTATAAAACACATTGTGCAGTACCGATACATTTGTAAGTATATTATATCAGTGTAACTGTGTATTTTAAGTTTTATTGTGTCAGAATGTATTTTGTTTTCTTACTTTCCATAAATTAATAACTTTCTTAAACAATCATTTGCTTTCGACTTTTCGATATGCTCGCGTCCCCCTTATAGAGTTATCACGCCCCCCAGGAGGGTACGCCCCACAGTTTGAGAAAGGCTGCTTTAGTTCTTAATTGAACCTAATTATAACGGATTATATAATTAGGTTCAATTAAGGACTCAACTCTTTTTCTAATTTCCTTCACTCATCGAAATCAATTGTTTTATTTCTCTTGAACATCAAACACTTGAAAGAAAAAAAAATTATGATGAGAAGTAGAAAAGTAAATAAGTAGTTGTGTAAAATGAAAAGTATAGAATTTTCAAGGAAAGATCAAGTTACGGTGGTTCAGTTCTGGATGCCCTAAAAAACGAAATATTGCGGAAAGGTTGCAATTACAGCTGCAAAACAATTTAAGAGCAACATAATGACCATATCAAGAATTTTCAACCGTACTTCCGAAAATAATTGCTAATGTGAATTTTATGCTAATATTGGTTTTTGAAAAAAAAAACTATGGTTGTGTAAATGAAAAAATTATGCAGACGAAAATTTTAGACATTCCTCTTAACAAAAAAAATCATCATAAGATCAGCAGTTCACGTTATTGAAGTTCTTTAATCTACATTATTCTGAATTCTGAAAAAGAAAGAAAACACATAAAACGAGTTTCAACCACCATCAAACGATTTTTCCAATAATTTAAGCTCACGTATACAGTGAAAGAAAGTCTTTGCAAACTCCAACGTACAAATTTAAAATGCAATTATGAAATTACTGAAAAGTCAATAAACTGTATCTAAATATTTCAAAACTAATAGTAATATTTTCAATCTTTATTGCTAAATTGTTTGAAAATAAATGCTCTATAGTTATTTTATTTTGCTAATATATTATGAGACAAATTAAGTTCACCAAATGCTACTATTAATATTATGGGACAAATTAAATTCATCAACTGTTACTCTTATTATGGAGCACATTCAATTCATCAATTGTTACTACTTTATTATTATAGGAGAAATAAAGTTCTCCAAATGCTGCTGTACAGCTATGGGACAAATTAAATACAACTACTCTTATTGTTGTACAAATTAAGTTCGTCAAATGCTACTCTACAATTGTTATGGGACAAATTAAATACAACTGCTGCTACTATTATTATAATTTCAAATTAATTCCATCTCAAATACGTTACTATTATTATTGTAAAAATTCAATACATCAACTACTACTATCATTATAGAACAAGTTAAATACATCTACAGCGACCATTATTATGGGATAAAGAAAATAATTTATTTGCTTAGTACTAAAAGGTTAACAAGACTTAAGCTAAAAGTAGAAATCAGAGAACTAATAAAAATAGTAATAATTATATTTTTAAATGAATATGAATAGTCTTATATTTTTATTTATTTTCAGCAAATAGAAAATGCTACATAAAACACAAAAGTAATTGTATTCAAGATCAACGGAAATTTATCAAACAGCTCATAGTAAACATTCACGTAATCAGTTCAGCTGATCAAATTCAGGATTAAGTGCTGAAAATCACGATGTGCAACTGTTTTTACTTTAAGTTATTCTAAAACTATTACCGTTTATTCCATATTTGCAAAAGGATTGTTAATAACAATTTCCATAGCTGTGAAAAGTGTTAAAATTGAGATATTTTAAGCATATAAAACGCACAAATACTACTTTAATAATATTAGTTAGATCTTTAAAACAATAACAATAACAGTTCCTAACTTCAGTTCTTACAAAGTTTCAGCTAACAAACAAAATAATGTATTCGTTTTCATTATTTTTTTCGGTTAATCCCAACGCTCGACATAAAAACATGTTACACACTGTACTCTTTTTTTGTAAACAAAATAATTTTTTCACTCGGGGGGAAAAACCTTGCGAGAAAAATATGTTTCATTTTTTTTAACATAGGGATTCTCTTTATTTTTTCAATAAGAAAAGAAAACTACCAACATGCGACCTCGACTCAAAAAAAGGAGGGGGAGATGAAACTCGAAAAGAGAACTGAAGTGAAGCAAGTTGGTCTTTTGTAAAAGTTTATCCGATAACACATCCCGCAGCGTAGGGTCAGGAATCCTTCACTCCAGTTCGCAAGAAGCAATTGATCGTTGCCACTCCACTTCTCTTTAATTCAGCACATAAAGTTGATGGGATCTTTCTTTTGATCAAGAAAGAATAAGTGTTGGCAGTAACAGTTTTATTGTTTCGTGGAATAGCATCAACCAATCTTTAGGAACACTAAATTCCATTCTGTACTTTTAAGAGGAAAAACTATGTCTCAAGAAATTATTATGTGAGTGGGGGAACTTATTATTATATTTTTTTCTAAGAGTTTTTTTTATATGAGGTCTAAGAAGAATTTTTTATTGCAGTGATAAAAACTTCAGTTTGAGTATTTTCTTCGCCGAACTTTCCCCCCAAAAAACTAATGATTTACCATTAAAACGCGTCCGAAATTTTTAAGCGAATTAATTTTCTTGGGAATATTCAAGAATGTCGTTTTATTAGATTCCATGAAAATGCCTCGCGAAGCATTCCAGATTCTAAATTGCTTTGTTTGCGAAATATTAAATATTTCATCAATTTTCTACTAGTTTTTCTTACCTTTTTAGAAGTTTTCCGGCCAACTTTATTTTAATGAAGTTTTTGAAGCTGATTCAATGCGATAGAAAAGACAAAACTATAATTTACTTCTTGGTTTTCAAGACAATGGATGATGTGACATCTTTGTCCACAAAATTGATTAACTGATTGCAACAGAGCTACTCGAGAAGTATTGGCAACGAATCCCTTGAATCCGAACCATGATTAAGTGAAGAGTCCACAGGACTACAATTTGAAACTTTGTCGAGAAATTCATTAACAGGTTGTCACCATAGAAAAATAGAAATTTAAAAGCTATATTTAACTTTAGACATACTTTTTCTTTCTTTTTGCATCCTTATTTGCTTTTAGGTTATGAACACTAAATTACCAAATGCCATCAAATACTATGAATTATTTATTTCCTGTTTCGTATAAAGGTTATTTTACTGTCCAATAGATGGTACAATTTATAAAAGAAAAAGGCATTGCCAATCCATACAACAATTAAAGGGAACTACATTAATATACAAAACAATTAAAATATTTGGAATTAGCAACATTAATGCGAAATTTAGTACACTTGCGTTAGATTTCAATGATCTCATGCTTAGATATTTAATGTTATTGATAGCCAAGCTTTTCAAACCCATTCCATAGTTCATAATAGAAATAGAAACAATAGATAAATTTAAATAATAGAAATCTCTAATATAATAAATGGAAGACATTAAAACTCTTTTTTGCATCGAAATACTTCTTTTGAAATACATACAATGCGAAGGGAAAAGCATTACGAAAATACATTAAAAATATCCGTATAATGTTTTTGTCTCTAAAATATATAACATGGTTTGGACATTAAAATGATTTTCATAGTATCTTCTACTACGGCTCAATGCTAATATTCAATCCTTTCAGACTTCAGTAAGAAAAGCATTTTGATCATAGAATATCTCCAAAAGACTATTTCAAAATTGAAATGCTATCCCATCAAACGATATGTTCTATCAATCAAAAATGAGTAAAATGGGTATTAATACGTGTATATAGCAATGACTTTTATATAAATTAATTAAAATTAGCTAACTCTGTTAGGGAATATATATATATATATATATATAAACAACTTTGTAAAAATATACTCAAATCTGTAGTATATTATTTCGAGTTCGGACTTACCTCATTTGAGGGCGAATAACACGTTATTAGATCTTGGGAATGTATTGGTTGATCCTAAATGCTGCCCGCTGAAGCAAAAGACTGAGGCAATTGATGATGGACCCCGTAATTTTGAGTTACGGTCAAGTGGCGTGGACAATATTTGAGCTGGCGCATCTCAGTCTTCACACTAACCTCCACCCCAACACATGAGGACTAGAGCTTCGATATATTTAATGAGCATCAGCCTCTCTACAAAATGGGATTTTAGTGGCACACTGAAACCATGACTTGACTGAAACAACGCTAAGTATGACTTCGAAACCATGGCCATTTAGCTATTTCTGCCAGTTAGTGAGGAAATATTTTAAATATGTCTTTTTATACTCGTATTTAATACAAGAGGTAATTTTCTATTGTATTCATTTTTTGTTGTCATGAATAAAGCTGAAAATTAGAAACATAAGATGTCCTTTATAATTAGTTTTTACTGTAAGAACTCCTAGGGTACATATATGAACATATGACCTCCTATTAAAAAAGTAACAATAGAGGAATATGTTGTGCCATCTACAGTAAACAAGATACTATGGGGAGCAATTTTGGTTGAAGTGAGTGGAAACTCACTTGAACTTTGTAATCTAATAGAAAAGAGACATTAAGATCCGATTGAAACGACAGAAAAGTTATAAAACGGTATTTTAGTTATCATTCGGGGGATACGTGTAAATTAACGTTAAATATATCTTGGAAAAGAAACCTTTTTGCTGTGTCAATTCCTGCGAACCTTTCATTGAATCAATAAGTATCATGGTTCAAAGAAGCCAATAGAAAAAAATTTGGGACAAGTACATGAAACAACATACGATTGGAACATGATATTTCCAAAGTCATAAAATTAAAAAGAAAAATATAACCAGATCACAAAGTGTTATAAACCTCAACGAAGGCCTTCTGATAAAGTATGCTGTGTGTTATAATTAGAGGTTTCAAGAGACTTATTCTTGTAACAAAGATAATTTTAAAATCTAGAAGTTCCAGAGAAGTAGTTGAAGTCGAACAAAGATTTTTAATTTCAAATGATTTCTATCTCTCTGACAGCTACTCAACCGTTCCAGCAAATCAACTAGACCAGCATTCCAGGAAATTTTCAACTCGTTGAGCCCAACGAGACCTCTTGTGTGTGTTCTCTTATTGTATATATGTCCACAGAAGGAATTTCAAATAACTCACTCGGGAACCGTCTCGCAAGGTTCAAGAATACATAGCAGCCTGAGTAAATACAATGCCGTATCAAAGAGTTATAGAGTGGATGTATACCCTTTCACATTATTCCTGACCACGCAAGAGAATTCCTCTATCATCAAAGGGATTGTTTACCATTATTTTGGATGCATATTTTTCAGACTCGGATAATTTTGTTGAGTCCCTTTGTTTTGAATCTAGAGGAGTCATTAGTGAGAAGAATATGTTCGAAATTTTGCTTCGTCCGAAAATGATGCTCCTTGCTATATAAGATCAGTTATTTTCTGAAATATATCGAGAGGTGCACTTGTAATTAATGCTAATTCTTCTTTAAATTGTTATTTCGACCGTGTCGAGGGGCTTAGTCTGTATCTTATAGTAGTTACCTCTCTATAGTGCAGTACATTTAATGATATAATCGATCTTCTGTAGGTTCCTGGTGATATTTTCTGTGTTTTAGTGATGCCACTCATAGTTTGGAATTGCCCATCAAATGATATTCGCTCCAGATTGACCAGCATTAAAGACAAACATGATTCTTCTTCTCAATCTATCGTCAGTTCTGTTTAGCTCACTTTTTATTAAAAGAAACATTTGGATAAATTAATAAATTAGTTTAACCATCACTTGTATGCTTTCATAAAATGTGTGTGTGTGTGTGTGTTTGTGTGTGTGTACCATGTTTATCTTTTGAAATGTATTAAATATCTCTATACGTCGTTTTCGCTCTTCTTCCAGCTTACTCATGGCATTTTTTAAAACATCTTCTGCAGTAACTTTTTAAATAGCTTAAATTATTGCTGAGAAATATGTATTAATAACTGGAATTGAGAATACAAATTTATATGTTCGAGAGGTGGAAGAGTCATAAGTAAATTATTCTCGTTCACATTTATATTGAAATGTCAACTTATATGAATTTTGTGATATGTGATAAGATTCTCTTAGCAAGATATGTAGTTAACAAGTAATACAAAAAAAAAGGTTTTATAGTCAATTCCTACTTAGGTCAACAAAGAAAAATTGTATTTTAGTTACTATTTATCAAATAATTGCAATTAATATAAATATGTATATACATATGACAAAACCACAATATTAAGTGAAAAATAGAAGGCGATTTTCCTCGCAATTTTCCATTTTCCTTTCTACACATGGTGTTGGAGTATTATTTTTGTTTGTTACTATTTATTTATTCATAAATCACATTCTCAGAAATTAGGCGATCCCAGGTAGGATTCAAACCCACGACATTTGGAATAGAAGCACTACAGGGACACAACGAGCTATTTTCCTTTTTATATATGAAGTTGGTTGATTGACTGATTGAATATTAACGTCGCACTGTTTAGCTACACGAGGGCTTTTGGCAACAGACCACATAATTCTGAACCATGGTCAAGTGACGTAGACGACATCTGAGCTGGCACCCTCCTCTCCTAACTACCACACCACACCAACGGGAGGACGTCTCATCTCTCCACAGATTTAATGTGCATTGTTGCCCTACACGGCGGGTCTTTAGTGGTACTGGGCTCGAACTCGTGACAAGGCAAGCCACGGTCCGATACCTATACCACTCGGCTACCGCGGACATATATATATGGTGTTGGACAATTATTTTCACGTATTACTATTTATTCATTATTTAAATATAATTAATGAATTAATATTTGAAAAAACTGTATTAACATCAAGTGCCATCCATTACAAGTTTTAAAAAGAATGTATTTGAACTTGCGTAGGTGAGTAAAATGTATTTTATTGACGATTGAAAGTTTGTGAATATATATATATATATATATATATATATATATATATATATATATATATATATTGTATATGCATCTCTGTATATGCATCTCTGTATATATATATGTATATATATATATACAGAGAGAGAGAAAGATATTAGATATTTACAAAACAAAATCAAATATTCAAAGCACATTTTCTACAAAAGTTTAAATAATTTTATTCAATTTTTGATTTAAATAACAATACTGATTGAATTCAACAGAAACATATGCGCATATCTCCTTCCCTGATATTGACTTAGCAAGGGACTTATGAATATTTAAAATAATATATTAAGGAATTAAAACAAAACAAAGTTACCCAAAATCAAATTGTTCCACCATGCAATTTTACCGAAAGGACTCCTACATCCAATGAAATGAGTCCGAATCTACGACGGACAGAATCTGTAATTTCAAAGTCAAGCTACAAAAATGATACACTTTCCATCAAAGTCTGAAATTGAAATTGCTCAGAGATTACAATACTCTTCTCCTTGAGGATAACGAAAATAAGAAAAGGTATTGCTGGAAAAGAGAACTCGGTGCATGTTCCCCATTATCGATTGATGTAAAGTATGGAAGGACACAGAAGAAATATGCTAAGAAAACAACAGATGCTTTCATGGGCTTTTGAGTGAGTGACGTACAAAAGGAAAGCCTCTGAGAACTTTCCGCTTTTATTCTGAAAGAAAATATCAGGTTCTTCGGATAGATAGCAGATTCGTTGCCGTTTCTTTCTGTGGGTAATAGTTTTTCTCCCTTTTATGATTTTTCCTGCTTTGTTATTCAAGAGTTGCTGATGTGTTGCACCGAAAGTAGGTGAAGTGTTGGATTAACATTTATTGTTGTGTTAGAAAAGTGTAAGGAATAGTAATTTCTGAGGAGATTGTTAACAAAATAATGAAGGAGATTTGTGTACATTAAGAAAGGATTTCTGTGAGGATTTAATATGCGTATATTTTTCAAATCATGGATGAGAATAATATACGTCATCCCGCTTATTTAATGCTATAATAACATTGAGACTTAGGAAATTTAGAGTTTCTTTCACGATTGTGCCGATGTTTTGAAAACCCAGCTCAATTTTTTTTTACTCATTCGTGACTTCAATAGTCATTTGTGACGATTCATAACACTAAAAGGCGAATTAAAAGACCGAAAATAACTTCAATATATAATTTTAGTAATTATTAGTGAAGTGGCGTTTGTGCTTTATGTATGTATTTGTAAACATTACATTCTTCTTGAGGTATTTTTGGTAAATATGTTCAAAAATAACATTTCATTCATTTATAAATTTTTTTCATAAAGCAAATTAATATGAATTACAGCAATTTAGAACAATCAAAATTAAGAGGTAGATAAGAATAAAACTATTATTACGGAAACAAATTAAACAATTAATGTAAAGAAAATAAAATAATAATTTAAATTAAAGTCAAAATTTCATTTCAGTTTTAACATGGTTTAGGAAAAGTTCTGCTTGCTGATATATTCATTTAAAATACCTAATCATCTAAAACATTGCTTCAAAAATTAAAATTGGTATAGCATATTCATTATTAAAAACTCCAAATGAAACAATTCTTTTTACTTTTATTACTTGCAACCTTCATTAATTTGAAAATATTTAAGAATTTATTTTTCAACAAATATTCCCAAACATTTTTTAAATTTTAATAAAATAATTAAATGCAGTAAAAATATATTGATTCTAGCAGTTATTATGTATAATTCAGTTCTTTTCTGCACTCATGTCTTTTTAATGTATAATAATTTTGAGTTTCTAATTAGAGTACATTTTGCTTTAATATCATGATTCAGTTACAGGAATGTCTCACAACTGGTAAATATGATTCACTTTACCTAACATACTTTTCCTAATAAAGATTATATTGAAATTCTCAAACTCACCTTTTTATTAGTTGTAATTAGTAAATAAAACTTCAATTTCGATAATTAACCTTGTTCTCCGAGCATTGAAAAAATTTTCAACAAAAAAATGGGTCAATAACATAAAACAAAAAATATCTTTATCAATCAAAAACCAAAGGTACAATATAAGTCAGATAAAATTAATTTTATTCATTTTCAAAAAAATATAAGCATTGTAAAATATAAATTTATATGTTGTATAATCATGGTTAAATAGAATGTAAATTTTTTTTGCCATCACTAATAAGTATAATACAATCATTCAACGCCTAAAAGGAGTATGGCGAATGAAAATGCTTATTCTTTCTTATATTGGACTACAAAATAGTTGAAACTGAAAAAAAAATCTAGTTTTCAGCAGTTTAAGTTGCGTCGATAACAATTACGTCACGTTACTAAGTGCTAATTATTAATATCACTTAATTCATCTTCATAGAAAGAAGATTCAGTTCTTCTAAGTTTCAATTTAATACAAAACACAAGTAATATAAAAAAAATGTTTGAAGTCAATTCCTTCTTCGTTAGAAAAGCATACTGGTGCCATCTGTTGCAACTAGTTGTAACTTCGACAGAAATAACGCAAAATAAATTTAAAATTAAAAAATAAAATTTAATTAATGAGTTAATAGTTTAAAAAACTGTTTTAACATCAAGTGTCATCCACTTGTGTCCTCCAAGTTTCTTGTGCTACAGGGACACAACGAGCAATTTTTCTCTTAATATATGCTAGTGGACACATATTTTTGTTTGTTACTAATTATTCATTTTTTTAATTTAAGTAATGAATTTATATTTGAAAAAAATGTATTAAAATCAAGTGTCATCCTCTACAAGTTTTTAAAAATGTACTTGAACTTGAATGGATGAATAAAAAGTATTTTATTAACTTGAAAATTTGATCATGTATATATATATATATATATATATATATATATATATATATATAAATCCTACTATATATATATATATATATATATATATATATCGAGAGAGAGTGAACTAATAGAAGGAATTGAAAATGCGAGTAATTTATAATATTAACAAAGCATAATGTATGTCAAAATTTTTAAAAAAATATTTAATATAACAAAGTAAAAATTATGTTAGAAAAGTTTTACCTTTCTTTTTTTCATTTGAGAAAGTTTGAAAGAACTCGCATATTTTTGTTTCCAACGCTCCATTAAAATACTTTTAATTGGGTCAAAAATATATGAATATTTGCGCAATATTTAACAATTTAACAGAAAAATTATGAATGTTTGATAAATTTCCCTCTAAAAACATTGTACAAGACTGTCTTATTTAAGATTAATATAAAATTTAACACTGATATATTGTAGCAATTCACAAGTCAACGGTTAATATAAATGGATCTAATAGAAACCATGAATAATTGATTTAACGCGAAAAAAAGGAGATAATGATAACTTCTCGAGTCTTTTATGATTATTTGTCAAACAATAGATCATAAATAACATTAAAAAAACATCGTAAACACATCGATCAACAAGATCATAAACATTATATATTTAGAATATTCGTTACATAGTATTATATAAGCTTAGAAATATGTCGGTTATCTTTTGCCGATTGTGCTACATGCATTAAATTATCTTCCTAAATTTGTTTTGAAGCCTTAACATAGCATTTAATTTAATATTATCTCTTTGTATGTAGATTTAGTATATATTTATTGGATGATAGGAAATCAGTAACAATGGGTGTACATAAATGAATATCTCAACTTTTCAAGGATATTGAAAGAAAGCAAAATACAGACTAGAGTTGCTAAAAAAATACTGTAAAAAACTGTTAATAAAGGGTGTTTTTTCAGAGGTATAGAACTTTAAATTGCAATAAAACAACGATGTATTACTCGATTGACATGAATTTTTTTATTCGAAAGATAATCTTGTGGCATTATATTTTAAATATGATTTCTGGCATAGGACTGCCACGGCTGGCTCGGACGTAGTCCAATCTGGACGTCCAATTTTCGATTACTTTTTCCAACATTTGTGGCCGTATATCGGCGATAACACGGCGAATGTTGTCTTCCAAATGGTCAAGCGTTTGTGGCTTATCCGCATAGACCAATGACTTTACATAGCCCCACAGAAAATAGTCTAGCGGTGTTAAATCACAAGATCTTGGAGGCCAATTCACAGGTCCAAAACGTGAAATTAGGCGGTCACCAAACGTGTCTTTCAATAAATCGATTGTGGCACGAGCTGTGTGACATGTTGCGCCGTCTTGTTGGAACCACAGCTCCTGGACATCATGATTGTTCAATTCAGGAATGAAAAAGTTAGTAATCATGGCTCTATACAGATCACCATTGACTGTAACGTTGTGGCCTTCATCGTTTTTGAAGAAGGATTCCACCAGTGGTGGATTGTGGATTAGCTTCACTCCAAATGTGGCAGTTTTGTTTGTTGAAGTAGCCATTCAACCAGAAGTGCGCTTCATCGCTAAACAAAATTCGCTTATGAAAATCGGGAACAACGGCAATCTCGTTTTGGGCCCATTCGACGAATCTACGCCTTGCTTGATGATCGTTTTCATGAATTGCCAAACCAAACTGAGAATAAATCACTTGACAGCTGTTAAATCGGTCGCCATCTTGGAAAGTAATGCCAACTTAAACTTCTATACCTGGAAAAAACACTCTTTAGTTTACGAAGATGGTGAGTGACAAAATTTTCAGGGCAATTCTTTTGTCAAGAAAAATGTTTTTACTTGAGAGAGAGAGAGATTGACAGATTATTTATTTGGATATGCTGTAGAATTGATTGGGTTCATAATTAGAGTAATACTAGGCTGATTTGATTCTACAGAAGGATGATGTACCACTCTGCTGCCCGTGGGATTTATAAGGCAATATAATGGTTAGTGACACTGACTGTTTTGTCGTAGATGATGGGTTAGAATCCAGGAGAAGGCATGGATTTTTGTTAAGTGCCTGTGAAACATAGGGGAAGGGGGGATATTTTAAATATTCATCGAACCGAAAGATTTCTCGAGAGATTGGTGTGGGGGAAAGAGGTGGGAGATCATCTGACTCGCTCTAAAGGTTTTCTTCCTCAAAATTGAGGGAGGGGGTGAATGGAACGAAATGCATGGTGCACGAAGCTGCGGAAACGACAGACACGCAAATAAGCAGCCCTTCAAAGTTTCACACCAAATGAGCCAAATTGTATGGGATGTATACACCAAATTGTATGGGATGAGTTACCATAACGTCTCGATATCGTTAGTGTTTTGGGGGGAGATTCACATTGAGTGAGTAAGTTAATAGTAACGTCGCACCATTTAGTTATACGAGGGCTTTTGGGGACGGACCTCGTAATTTTGAACTATGGTCAAGTGACAAGGGCAACATCTGAGCTGGAACTCCTCTCTCCCAACTTTCACACCACAAGGGGAGGGGGTGCTTGAACCCCGACACATTTGACGTGCATCAGCCCCCTCCGCAGGACGGGTCTTCAGTGGTACTAGGCTCGAACTCATGGTACACTGGCCACGAGTCCTTTACCTTGGCCACTAGACTATCACGGCCTCGAGATTCCCATTGAATATTTATAGCTGATTCTATTGAGTTTATATCTTCCATTGTTGTCTTTTTTATGTCCAATGAAAAGCAACGTTGTACTTTATTTTGTTTTATTTCAATAGCCCTGAAAACCCGGGATATTCATTTATGCACACTTGGTAGTATAAAATAAAGACAAACGTTATCTTATAAAATGTATTTTATTGAATCTTATATTCATCCATGTACAAGTTTAAATTTATAATGAATCGCTGGCTACTAATTTTTACTACACTTATTAATTTTAAGTAATAAACCAATTTCAGAACAAGAACTTCTGAACAGAAATAAAAATTAACATTAATAAAAAATATAATACTAGAAATTATAAAGTATCATTTTAAAACTATTAATCTCCAGATTTCCAATAAAAAATACAACTAAAAGCAAAGAAAAAGCTCTTTTTGGTGGATCTTCAAAAAACGAAAAAGAAAAGAAGGAAAGAGAACTTCTTAAAAAAAATTATTATACATAAAAAATTAAATAAGAATTCATTTGTAAAAATTGAAAAATACGCAGTAAATTATTTAAAGAAATACAGTTTAACGCTACAATAATTCCATATAAAAATGATGAAAATTTAGATTTATGGCTAATTATCTGTTATTTAAAAATATCTATAAACGTTATTAAATTTATTCATTAATGAAAAGTATATTTACAGAAAGCTTAATTTATAAGATATAATTCAGAATTTTTTAAGGCTTTAAGTAAGAGCATTAGCGTTAAAAAAATGTACAATCATGATTAAAAAGTTTGTTAAAATCAATGACGAATATTATTCACACCTAATTTGATCTTCACGGCATTATACACATCCATAAGTAAAAGTTATATCATACTAGAAAACTTCAACTACATCCCTATCATCACAAACCCGAGTCCTTTTCAAAGGTTTCTTTCATGGTATTCATTTCGGCAAAATGAATGGCAAAAATTCAATGAAACGGAATCATATTGTTGCTAATTTAAAATTTAAAGAGCAAAAGAAAAAACATTTTTTATCGTTCTTTTCAAATTCTTCATTATTAAAGAATATTTAATAATGTTGTTAAAAATGTGCAAGATAAGGCATTTTTTTAAATGCTGAAAAACTATGTACTTTAACTTTAGTATGTTGAGGTTTCCTTTACGATTGAGTGATTTAATTCAACACCGTTCACAGAATGTTTTTTTTTTCTTACTGGAATTCAAGTTTCAAAGAAGTGTACTTCTAAAGAGGTCTCCAAGAACAGAAAAGTATTTCTTTTGCGTCTTCTTAACTTTTAATTTTTTTTCTTCTTCTTCTTCGAGAAGTCGTTGTTTCTTTTTGTTGCATTAGAAAAAACTAAAAAAAGAACACTAAAAAGAAGTAAAAGTCGTAGTTTACTTCACCGTTAAGAAACGCGGTTGGTTGATCGTCTGCAAAATAATGAGCGCCCTCTACTGGCTTTAGGAAAAAGTTGCCAAACGCAATTGTTTCCAGAAAGTAGAAACGTTCTACCCTATTTCACCGGGGCCCCCACAGCTTCTTTGTTCCAACCGAAGAAAAGAAAAATCTAATTTATCCGAAGAACTGCGCGAGGGAAGGAATTTGATGAGCTAGTAAATTAACTCCAAGACAACAATCTCTGTGGACTGTCACGGCACAAACTGAAGTGAAGATGTGTATGTTTATTACACGCAAACTGCAACCGCAACTGGCAAGTTGACAGGTGGAGCGGGGAAATTTTTGCCATTCATGAGAGAAATGGAGTTGTGTGACAGGGGAACACAGTAATTACTTTATTTACCAAGGTTTTGAATCATTAGAGATTCTTATACAATTTTTATTACGAAAGCAAAGAGCACGACAGTCGTTTTTGCAGTTCGAATTCTCAGGAGATATAACAGTCGAAATTTTGTGTGAGAAAGGATTAATTATGTATTAGACGTTTAGTTATTCAGTTTTCTGTCTGTAATAATTAGTCTCCGCAAAGAATTGACTTAGAAGTTTTGCATGAATACTGCAACAATATTCGAAGACCTTCCAGAACTGGCAATTGTTGTATTCTAAAAATGTATCATTTTTCTCTTATTTCACTTTTTTACGAAATATATTATGTGAAATTTTCCTTAGTGCTTCATAACAGCTCTAATATTGTGTACTAATTACATTCTAAACAAACATTAGTGATAATTGAAATTATTAGTAAAAACGGTACTCATATACTTATTATCGCAACCTATTGTTGCTGTTGTTGTTCTCGTGTCCATGAATAAATGCAGTAGATATCACTAAATTCCCTCGAACGTCTTGATCACTGCCTCAATCTCAACCTATTGGCAATATTATATGAACCGATGTACATGGTTGTGCCAATTTATTGCGTACGGCACATTGGAAATCGGGGCTGCCAACTTGGCGAGTTATTAATAGAGTTGTCGATTGTTGCTATAGTACGTAAGTAACGCAAAACAAACTATTAATTATTCGAAAAATTAAAAATCATCTGGACTCAAGTAATCATTGCTAATTGAATCCATGTCTAGAGAGTTCTATTCAATTTGCATCACATTTCCAAATAAAAATGAAAGATATATGTTGATGTTTTTAAAAACTAAATTTTATTATACATAACAATAACATGGGATTTAATCTGAGAACATCTTATTCTGTAAATACATATGAAAGTACAAATAATATAAAAATAGATTCTAAGAAATATTTGTTTTATCAATAAGCATCTTTTCATATATATTTCCGATTTACAGTTAGCCCTTGAATGTGATACGGTTTACACCCATCTCACTTTTTATAGTGACGACATTATTAACATGAAAAATATCAATAACCTTTTCATTCATGTGTCCTTTAATTTATAATTTTATTAAATTTAATACCATCATTTTTTAAAAAAATATATCAGAATATATAATGGAAATGCTTGTGTGTGTGGTATAACTACCAATTTAATCATTAAAATAATATTCCTTTTAGTATTATTCACAACTTTTCGAAAATGGAATAAGAGTGAAAAATTCTTAGGTTATGTTAAAATGTTAAATCTTTTTGTACTTGAACAAAATAATTCTAAACACATATTTCAATAAAAAAATTCTTAAGAAAGTTTTAGTCTAGTTTTTCTAAAAATTTTAAGCATCGAAATCTTTCTTCGTATTTTTAGTAATCCTTATAGTTCATAAGAGAAAATGATTCAGTTTTATTTGTGAATAGAAGGAGAAACGAATGAGTTAAAAAGCTTACAATGCCTATTTTATTCATAAAAATCAGCTCTTGTACAATTAATTCAATTTTCTTAATCTAGATTATTCTTTATATACTTTTCTAATTCAAAAAATTAGATAGCTCTAAGTTAAAAAAAACTCAGAGTTATATGATGATGAGATTTAGATGCTTTATCTACGTTTTTATTCGTATCTTGACTGCAAAAAATAAAAACTTATATATAAAACTGATTTATCACATATTTAAAAAATCATTAGTTTTCTCCATTTAAAAAGCAAAAGCTTTTTTCTATGCTAAATGTTTTATATCATTTTTAACTATTGCTAGAAATACATGCAAAAAAATTGTTTTGATTAAATAATTCATACTAATATTTTTTGTAAAAACTTTAAATTAAATTTATATATTTTGGAAAGAACTTTTAATAAGCATTTATAACAAAGCTACTTTCTGAATTTCCCAATCATGCTATTTATACTGGGAATTCGTTCAGCATATATTTGTAAATAAAATTTCATGCGGGCACATTAATAATTATAAGAGAAAGAGCGTTTTAAAGTCCTTTCCTGAATATTTAATTGTTCTTCAAAATATAAAATGTTTTATGTTTTGCAGATTTTGAACATAAATCCTGTTTAACATCTTATATTTAATGCATTGCAAGCAAACAAATTATAAAAGATATCAATATAATCCTCTTAATAGAATTAAAGAAAACTTTAAACTCATTTTTTGTTCTTTTGTTGATTTTTCTTTAATTTTATTTTAGGTGCAAGTTTGATATCGGGGGTAATAGCGCCGAGTTGATGTTTATGTTCGCCAAGATGGGCGACAACATTACAATATGATTACCTTAATATTTTTATCGTCTGTCGATGTGGTTGCCATGGGGATGACGTATATTAGAAATAACTTCCATTGGTTTTTTCCCACTGTAACCCTTTTAATTTCAGGCGATTTTAATAAAAATTTCTAATTTCTGTAAAAAGTGAACCATTTTTAGAGTAATTTTTCTAGTGTTTGCGTCTTCTGTATAATTCTGTGCTATTTCCGAACATGGATATTTCTAAAATGAGTGTGAGTACAAGAATACTCTTTTCTTAGAAGAATAAGTGTTGTGCTTTTAATTATCGCTATAAATCATTTACTTTCGTTTTATTTTACGTTTTAAAAATGGTTTTTTTACGTTTTTTATTCGATGCAATTCGTTGAAGGAACTTTCAGTGCAGGTTTCATATTGCAAGCTTTCACTACTTTGTAATTAGAGAATTCTTAATTAATTTTAACATACATTATAATTATTTTATTCATAATTTAATACAAAAGTGCAATTATTACTTTTTTAATAATCCTCTAATATTCGTTATCTATAACTGTTTTTTAAACATTTATTTATAAACATTTATTATTACATATTTTCTTATTTATTTAAAATTAGTATTATTTATTTATAACTATTACTGTTATTCATTTATAATTATTATGTTATTTATTTATAACTATTTTTGTTGTTTAATTGAAGCTATTTTGTTATTTATTTATAATGTAATACGAGTAATCTTATGCGTTATTTTTATTTTTTTACAATTCGCCGATTATTTTTCTTTAAATTTCTATATTAAATTTTATTATATGATTATTATTTCTGATAACTGTTGTTAAATCGCACTATATGAATATTATATATAATTACGATAAAATAATATTATAAGATTATTATATGCTGCTTATAATACTGTTCTTACTAAATGTTAATTTTTATTACATATTATGGATTTTCATTATTTATTGATTGATCTAGGTTATTCTCAATCTCTTCCTATATACTTTATTTGAAATACATTTCAATGTATTTCAGAACAATTCTTTAAAATTACTGTGTATCATTAAATTACCGTGAGGCCGCCATATTGGATTTCATTCCAACTACAGTAAACGCTGCTAGGCGCGATCTTATCGCGCCAAGCAGCGTTTGGCTCAGTTACCCCCGTTATCAAATTAATTCCTTATTTTATTTCTAAGTTTTCGAGTGCTTATTCGGAAATTAATCTAAATTATCTTTCTTCGTATCCATACACATAACAAGATAAACAAATAAAAAGCTGTTTAAAGCATCTCCATGTGATCAGGTTTCTTTAAAATTACCTTTCTGAACATCACGATAAACTTCAAGTTATAAAAGAAGAGTGCATAACGTCGAGTATCCGAAAAGTATGACTATGCTTTCAAATATTATTTACAAAAAAATAATAATAAAGATATTCACTTGCGGGCTTTTTTGTTCCAAAGAAAACATTTAAGTTCTTTTACAATGCTTTATTGCGCGATTTCAGTGTGTGCAGCATTAGTTGCGAGACACAACTCGAGTCTATACGAGATTTCTAGCTACTTTCTGAGAAGCATGGCAAGATCAACAATCTGAATGACCACTGTAATTCGATGCCCATTCACCTTGGTCAAGATAAGGGGTTAGCTTATTCTCAATGTATTAGCTTCGGTATTGGGTGTCGTGATTTCTGTATCCAACATCATTCAATCTTTTTAGAACTGTATGAGGACCTTCCCAGTTGATCTGCAGTTTGGGTTTGATTGAATATTAACGTCGCACTGTTTAGCTACACGAGGGCTTTTGGTGACAGACCACGTAACTTTGAACCATGGTCAAATGACGTCACCTGAGCTGGTACCCGCCTCTCCTAACTATTACCCCACACGAACGGGAGAACGTTTCAGCTCTCGACAGATTTAACGTGCATCGCTGCCCTACACGGCGGGTCTTTAGGGGTACTTGGCTCGAACTCGTGACAAGGCAAGCGACGATCCTATATCCATACCACTCGGCTACCGCGTCCACTCTGCAGTTTGGGATAGAGTGCTTTGCGACGTTTCTGGTTTCACAACCACACTTAGTCACTTTCATGAAAGTCGTATTCCGTTGCTCTTGCGTCGTATCGGGTCTTCATCTTCTCTGAAGTCATGCCAGTTCTATTCCTGGCCGGATGATGCATCTCCTCCGTCTGTGCCTGGAGTTTCTCGTCGTTTTCCTCAGGCGCCAAAGGGAGTATCTGGTGGCCCGCTGAAAAGATCATCAGGTAGGTGAAGATCACGTTCGAAGAGCATCTGGGATGGGGAACAGCCGGTGGTCTCGTGAACGGCACACTTGTAGGCAAGCAGGAAAAGAGGCAGTTTCTGGTCCCAGTCTTGATTATTAGAGTCAGTCATTAGTGTCACAAATTGAAGATTGGTGAACAATGTTTTTCTCGCATCACTGCAAAAAGAAGTCTAAAAGTGTTATGTCTAGAGATCTAGGTGGACACGGTATCGGACATCTTCTTCCCATCCATCGCTTGGAGAACTTTTTCTCATTTTTAAATTTCAATATGGTGGTGGTGGTCCATTTACGCTGTACAAATGTTACAGATTTAAATTTGATAAATCGTGCTACAACTTGCCCTTATTTTTGCAGTGAAATCATTCTGAAACGATAATGTTGAAAAACGGGGACGTTGCTTCCTCTAGCTTGCATTTCATTTTGCGGAAGTCTTAATCTTTTTGTATGGAACATAAAAACCTAAAGTGATTATCTTTCCAGGTTTATTTTTTATTCGTTTTTGAAAGTCTAGCCATACTTTTCAAAGACACTGTATTTTATCTGAAAGGTCGAGGCATTTAAAATCTGCAATAACTGGATCATAGAGAATGTATTTCTTCTTCTCAGCTACCCGTCCTTTGGAAGGAGGATGACCCAACAAATATCACTTTTATAGACACTTAAATGTCAAAATGATTATTTGTCTTCAAAGTCATTCCTATAAAACGATCGCGTGCTGTTTCTAATACGCTTTCCATAAATTTAATGTAAAATAAGAAATTACAAATATAAACAGCTTTGGTTCTTTCCCTACCGAGTTATGCATAAGGTCTTTTCTATGGGCTTAAGTCAGGATTATCTCCAACAGTGCATTAAGTAATTGTATTAGAATAAAGCAGCCAATAAATATATCCGATATGGATATTTGTTTTTTAAAAAAAAAGGAATCGCCTATCTCAAAGGATTTTCCTTGAAATATGAATGTACACTACAAGTGTTTTGATCTTTATTTTTAGCATATATATATATATATATATATATATATATATATATCAGGTTTGAAAAGTTTAGCTTCAAAATTAAGTAAGTAATAAATAAAAAAAGAGTGAACTCCTTACTATCGCGTATGGATTTGTGGGTAAATAAGCCTATTTAAAGGTAGAGCGAGCGTTGATGAAGGAGAGCGCATATTCAAAAAGGATTAGCTGGTGACTCCTCGCCGAGATGTTGTCTATTGTTCTACCCGATGGCGCGCCAATGGGCCACCATGTTGGATGCCATGTGTTTGAAGCGACATAAAACAAGTTAGTTTAGAGATGATGCCTTCCTCATTTTACCATCAGGCCTGGGGTCTGACATATATATATTCCAGACCGCTACCAACAGCGCGTTATATTGATTAAAAAACAAGGGATAAATATTAAGAGAATTGGAACCTGTAATACAAAAGGTATCCATTACACTTGAAAAAAAAATTTCATTAGATCGATTGATCATGTTAACATCCCACTCAAAAACAAGACGAGAGCTATTGACAATGGACCTCGTACTCTTAATCCATGGTCAAGTGACGAGGAAGACAGATGAGTTAGCACCTACGCTTCTAATTCCATACCATGCGCATGTTAGGAGCATGTGCCTCAATAAGTTAAACGTAAATCTGCTTGTCTAGTACGTGTACAAGATTCCCTTGGCTTTTTAGTAATAACTGGACATGAACCTACTACTAAAGAACTAACACTGGACATGAGTTTTTATACCCATGAACACTCTAGTCCATTTATTTTTTACACATGTTCAAAGGATATCTTAGCGAGAGTATTTATTAACGTCACACTATAAAGCAACACAAGAGCGATTGACTAGGGCTATCTCGTAATTTTGAAAGTAGGTCATGTGATTAGAATGACCCCTGAGCTGACAAACCCCTCCCCAAACTACCACACTAATGAGAGAGCTTTCAACCACCACACATTTAACGTGCATCATCCCCACTACACGGAGGGTCTTCAGTGACACTAGAGCTTGAACACCCAACATATTGGCCACGAGATTGACCATAACTACGAAGCTATCCTAACCATACTATATCTTAGTGTGAGTGAGTGAATATTAACGTCGCCCTCTTCAGCTACTCGACGGCTTTTGGAGATGGACCTCATACTTTTGAACCATGGTCAAGTGACGAGGGCAACACCTGATCTGGAACCCCTTTTCCTAGCTACCACTTCACAACAACGTACATCAGCTCCCTCTGAAGGGTGGGTCTTCAGTGGTACTAGACTCGAACTCATGACACGTAAGCCACGAGTCCGTAAATTTGACCCCTAGGCTACCATGGCATCGAGACTCACATTGAACATTGATAACTAATTGTTTGAATTTATGTCTTCAAAAGTCATTTTTTTATTTCCGAGGACGACACCTGAGTTGACACCCCCTCTCTCCTAACTACCACACCAATGGGAGGACGTTTGAGCTCTCGAAAGGTTTTTCGAGCATCGCTCCCCTATATAAGGTGGATCTTCCGTGGTACTCGGCTCAAACTCATGACACACCGGCCACGAGTCCTTTATCTTGACCACTAGGCTACTGCGGTTACAGGATATATTAGAGAAGTAAGATGTTGTATGAATACAAATCAATAAATAGTTATGATTGGAGTATGGGCTCATATCTAAGGAGAAATTTTACAAAGAAAAGATTAGACTTTCCCGCTGGAATTTTTATTAAAACATCGATTATATACACTGCTGGACAATTGCTAAGGACGGATCACAAATTGCTATGTAGCATAAGATTAAGCGAGACATGAGGCCTAGTAGGATAAAATATAGTTTTCACACTGTTCAGACATTAGAATAAAGAATATTTATTGTTCTGGAAAGTACAAAAGCTGTGAAACATCTGAAAGAAAAAAAAATGTTCATTTGATCTGCGTACGGAGAAATGGAACAACGCATCTAAAAGTCAGCAGGCACCTTAAAGAAAGGTATCAGTACGGGATATGTCCACCGTGGAGTGTGATGCAACATTCCACACGTCGTACCATACTTTACACAACATTATCCAGCAGCTGATGAGGCAATTTATCCCATTCCTCTGTGAGTGCACGGATGAGGGTGTTCTTGTTTGTCGGAGGATAGTTTCGACCAGCAACTTACCTCCCCAAAGCATCCCACACATTTTCAATGGGGTTTAGATCTGGAGAACGCACTGGCCATACGAGACGTTGAATACCCTCGCTGTCTAGACAATACTGAACAGCGAGTGTTCGATGACATGTTGCGTTGTCGTCCATAAAAACAAATTTATCACCGACAGCACCACGGAAAAGACGAACATGAGGAAGTAGAACTTCATCAATGTATCGTTGGCCCGTCATAGTCCCATTCGCAACCACATATAGGCGCGTGCGGCCATTGATCATGATGCCGACCCACACCATGATACTGCTTGTCGGATATCGGTCCTTTTCCTGGATATTTTCTGGACGATAAGCAGTACCACTCTCGCGCCAGATCAGTTGGCGTCTACAATCCGAAGACAGACTGAACCTACTCTCATCTGAGAATAGTACGCATGCCCAGTCCTGTTCAGTCCAATTATGATGCTCACGACACCATTGCAAACGGGCAGTACGGTGCTGTCTGCTCAATGGGACACACACAACAGGTCTGCGTGCGTATAGTCCTCCTCCCCTCAAACGTCTGGCAACAGTTTTTCGGGAGATCTGCTTTCCTGAGGCAGCAAGAAACTGATTTGCCACCTGCTGAGCTGTGGTGCGCCTGTTCCTTTTTGCTGATAGGACGATATATCTGTCTTCCTCAGGCGTCATACTTCTAACACGACCTCCCCCGTGCCGTTTACTACACATTCCAGTAGTTTTAAATGACTTCCACAGCCGTGAAACAACGCTGTGAGCGATGTCGAACTCCCTGGCAACATCTGTTATTTTTCGCCCTTCTTCGATCTTTCCAATAATTCGGCCGCGCATAAAATCATCTATGTGATGTCGGGAAGACATGCCAAAAATTTTAAGTTCGTCTATTAAATATTTCCTGTGAAACTTTGACTTGAAACAATAACTGTCCACACGCGTCAAAACCTTTAAAGCTCTTATTAACGCTATCACGTGATGAACAGACGTGGAAAAAAATTTGCATACTCATACTTCTTACTAATATCCCGCACTTATTCTAATTTTCCACATTTTGCTTCCTTTCATTTTGTGGTTGCTATGGATGATAGTGTTATCCGTCCTTAGCAATTGTCCAGCAGTGTATATAAGAGTAAGTTATATATATTAGAGTAATGTGAACTATATTACGCATATTTATCTTAGATACGATTAAATTTACCCAACCAATCTTTATTAAACGTTTATAACACTTGACATTAATCGAAGGAATAGCTACACGAAATACATGGCTAATGGAAGCAAGTTAAAATAGGTTATTTTGAAAAGGCTCGTTATTGAGGAATATTTTCATTATAAGTTCAAAAATTTTTAGAACAAAGTGACGGGATTATTTGGAACCGCGATGCTGAAATAGCATGCGAATGACTTTTTTTATATTTAGTGTCGGTTGAATTAGAATTTACATATAAAATTGTTTTACAAATATTATTGCATGAAAAAAATTGTATAAATACAATATTTTGACAAAAAACTGAACAAATAATGTCATTTTCTGAACATTTTCCTTTTATGAAATGTTTCTGTAATAATAATACTTTGTTTATATATGGACTTCTATACAGGGGTTGAAGTAGGGTATTTGAAAAATCCCATTATTTTAAGAATTAAGATCAATGGAAATAATAACCGGTGTTTTGTTACAATTTATTTATTCTGACGTATTGAAATATGAATAAATCTACTTCTAAATTAAATATTTCAAAAATTCCTATTTCGGACTCTATATAGAAGTCTTAGCTATATATAGGCTAAAAATTTTTATAGAAGCACTTTTCATTAAGGAAAATGTTTTGAAACAATTATTTAACGTGCAACCCCTGCATCGCAAGGGAGGGCAGGATTCTAGGGGGGCCCATTCTTGCAAAAATATTCTCAAAATAATATGATAGGTAGTAGGGTTTGAAAGTTTCCGAACTGTCCAAAATTTTAAAAAATTTACCATTTAAGCTGCTAAAACACATCCCCCTTCGAAATAAGTCCCTTGAGCAACAGCACACTTTTGCCATTGCTTGTTAAGTTCATCGAAACATTTCTGGAATCCATTTTTAGCTATTTTCTTTAAGTTATCCGACTACGTTCGGAGCCGTGATTTTGCAAAAGCGTATAAATGGGTGATATTTATTATATTTAGTGTCCCTTAGATTAGAAAATGTAAATAAAATTGTTTTAACAATAGTAAAACAATAAAACAACAACAATAAAAACAATTTAACAATAAAAAAAATTTTAAACAATAAAAATATATTTAAGTACAATATTTTGACAAAAAAATGAACATAGAGAATGACCAATTTTCAAAATATTCTCCCTTTGTGAAAAATGCTTCTATTATAATAATGTTTTGCCTGTATATAGCTCTAACCTCTGTACAGAGGCTCAACGGGAATTTTTGAAATATATAACTTAGAAGTGGGTTTATTCATCTTTTACGAGAACAAAGGGGGAAAATATTAAGAAAAAAAACGCTGGTAATTATTTCAGTTGGTTGAAACTCTGAAAATAATGTGAATTTTTCAAACATCCTAGTTCAAACTCTCTGGAGAAGTCTTTATATAAGCAAAATATTATTTTAGAAGCATTTTCTATAAAAGGAGACCATTTTGAAAAAAGGTTATTCAAAGTTAATTTTTTGCCGAAATATTATATTTAAATAATTTTTTTTCTAAAAATTTCCTTAAAATAATGTTATACATGCATTCTAATCTAAGTGACGTGTATTCTATTCCGAACGTAGTCGGATACCTTAATTCAGCCTGCAATGCACTTTTAACTTCATCTGCAGATTGAAACTGACGATCCTGCAAGTGACGTGCCAGCTCAAGAAATATGCAGAATTCTCAGAGAGCGAGATCAAGGGAGTAAGAAGGATGGGGCAAAACAGTTGTTTTCATTTCTGCCCAATCGTTGTTTGAAGTCTGTCCTTAAGTACCGTCACAGAAAACTTTTCAATGTTTTCAGCGGTGCGGAAAGTCTATGGACGTCCAGAGCGTTCGTCACTTTGAAACTTTCACTGCCTTTTCTGAAACGCTGATGCCACTCAAAAGCTTTCGTTTGCGATAAAGTAATCAATATCTTAAACATGCTTCAACATTTCGGAAGTTTTCCTAGTTCTATTTTCCAAGCCCAAGCAAAACTTGATATTTTCCTCGGCTCAACAAATGCAATTTTTTTCAATCGCCGGCTACTAAATGCACCCACCTACAAAATACGACGCCACAGCAAGCAACCGACCACGTGATTTGGGACAAACTTTTTTAGAAAAAGGGGAAGAATGCAGTAACACAAAAGTGCTATCGTAATCGCTCTATTGCAAAAAAATTTCACTTTAGAAGCTCAGTCTGGGAAATTTTTGAATCCTCCCTCGTATGGATATTCTAATTCAACTGACACTAAATAACAAAACCATTATCCTTTTATATGCTTTTTCAAAACACAATCTTCGAGCGTTATCGGTCACTTCAGCAAGTGTAGATATCCTTAAATATTCCTTTCAATTTCCTAAATATTCATTATGCTAAAAATTCTAATAAGACTTCAGTAGGCATTAACAAAAACAAAAGAAAAATGTTAACTATTAACATTGAACTCTATTAACATTGAACACTATTAACTCTGAATTTTCAAAATATCTAATTGACAATGCTAGCCAATAATCATGCATCATTATTATTGGCTAGAATTATTAGCAAAAGTTAATTTAAAGGAACTTCCTTACTGCTACGTATTAAACTACATAAAAAGAAAATGTGTCCAAGATTATCACCTTAATCATTCAATGAACAGTTTATCAATTAATTATTATCTAATCATGAAATACAAGAGGAAAACAAAACGTTTTTCTACAGACTAAATTAATAAAGCAACCTTCCAGATAAAGGCCTGTAAATGCCAATATTTACAGAAGCTATAATTAGCAACACATAAAAGATTAGCAACATATAAAAGATACTTATATCGATTCCGTGCAGAACAATACACGTTTCTGTCAACATTTTAAAAACGTGAATATTCTCCAAAAAATTCACTTTTATGCTCCATAATCACTTGAATCGTAATTCAACTTTTTTTAATACATTTCCTTCAATTTTAATATCCCAGACTTTCAAAGAGAGAGAATATAAGCCTACACCATGTTCTTAACACTAAACAGCCTGAGTTAATAGATATTTAAATGAAGTTGAGTGAGCAGAAGGTCAAATTATCTGATAGAGTAATACTTTCCCCCTCCAGAAAGAGGGGAGGAAACTAATTAAAATCGAACGGATGCAGAATACCCCCCTTTCCTCTTATCCCACCTCCTTGGCGAGGACGATTTCTTATCGCTAGAAGCTTAAGGATCATTTTTAAAAGTCGACGCTTTGTTGGAATCATACGATTCAGGAAGTTAATTTTTCTGTGATCTTGGAGCCAAAATAGAAGATTGAATAAAAGAAAATAAATGGAAGTACATAGGTTTTCTTTTGAATTCCCGGGCTCTTTCGATGCTTAATTTAATGCCGCTGAGTTTCTGAAAAAGATTCAGGTGAATTTGAAATATGATTCCCCATATATGGAAATTCATTTCGGTTTGTAAATTTAAATAATTGAAATATTCTCCGAATTGAAAATAATAATTACAATTTTTTCTCTAAAATGTTTGATTTTCTTGTATTTTAAGATTGCATATTAATTTTGGAAATAAGTGTTTTTTATCATAAAGGATTTTTATGTTTTTTTAATTTATTGGAAAAATTCATCCTCGGAGATGAACTTCTTTTTGACAATTCAAACAAATGCATGTGATAAGTGTTCAGATGTAATCCATACCAACTCTTACCCGCCCACTTCACTATGTATTTCAAAATATAAATGCATACTGTATTTATATATATATATATATACAGTCGAACATCCATATTATGAACCTCTCTATATTGCGAATTTTTCTATATAGAGAACTTTTTCTTGCAATCGAGAACATTTCACGGTTTTCTTCGTAAAACAACCTCCCAATAGCGAAGTATATTTTCTATGTAATGAACTTTTCTCTTGTGATTCAGTTCTCTCTATTTTCAAAGTATTTCTAGACATTTCAAGTTATTTTCTTTTTTAATTCATTTCATGGTGGTCATAAATTCTGGTTTTATTAAGTGCCTAACTCGCCGAGAACAAAAAGATTCTGGGTGTTTCATCCAAGAAGTGCAACCTTTGGCCCTCATTGCCCAGTGCACTGTAAATATCTTGAACAAATAAATAATGTTATAAAATAATGTATGTTTAAAATTACTTGAATGCTTTAAATTAGAAAATGTCCTTAAAATTCATTTATTTTAATACAAAATTGTTTTCTTAATGTTGAAAATGAAGTGTATTCCTCCTCTTTTTTCTTGTTTTCCTTGCAGTTTTTCTTTTATTTTAAGGGGTAAAATATATAAAATAAATAAATAAATATTAATTTACAAAAAGGTGTGAATAATTACTTTTTTTTCATAAATAGTGTTTATGAATTTAATATTTGTTTTATGAGGTTTATAACGTATATTGAAAGATGAGCCTCTATATAACGAATTTTCCATATAACTATCTTTTTTCGGGATTTAGCGACTTCTTTCAATAGACGTACTACTGTATACATAAATATATATAAACAGTATGTATTTGTGGGATTCTAGGGGGTCTAGGTAGAGCCACTGCATGCCGAAAACCAACTTTAAGAACCCTTAGGAGTTATAAGTGACTTTTTTTGGAGGGAATGGGAATTACTGCCTCAATCCACGACCAATAGCCTCATCAACATTGTAAGAGGACGTTGTGACGACCATACATGGTGCACAGGTGCTTGTATATGCATAGCTATTTTACCCAATGCTGTTCTCATTTGCATGTAGTATAAAGTATTAGTATACCAAGTTTAGAAGCATTAAACTCAATTTTTGTTGAAGTCTCCTTTTTTTATGTTTGCAGCCTAATTTGACTCCAGTGTACAATTAAAGATAACGTTTTACAAAATACTTTCTTTACTACTTTATGCTTTTATCAATCATCACACTACTGAAAAGTCATGACCCCCTTCAAAGCTACACAGTAATGTTTTAAAGAATTGTTTATCACAAAATAATATGAAAAACAATAAATATAAAGAGAAAAGAAATGTTCCCGAGTCATAACATCAAATAAGCTCAGTGGGAGTGTCTGCTTTGATATTCAAATCATATTTTCGTAGCAAACAAGCTCTAATAGCATAATAAACACGAAGCATTAAATGTTATAAAGAATTAAAAAGTTTTTAAGAAGCTATATGTTGGTATTTATATTCCTCTCAGCGCTAAGAGAAATGATTTCTCTCGATTAGTATTGAGAATACTTCTGTAATTAAATAGCCCGCATTCTAATTAATTAATTAAATTAAATGGAATAAATGTCTTTAAAAGTCTATGAACCTCGTATGTTTTTAGTCCACGAGTACTTGGAGCCCCAGGCTAATTGAAGGCCTTTGCAATAGTCTCCTTATTCAATTTCTACTATTAGTTCATTCTCACACTATATATATATATATATATCTTATTGAAATTTTCAATCATTAATAAAATATATACTTTCTATTCATCCATTCAAGTTCAAATACATTTTTTAAAACTTGCAGTGAGTGACCCCTTATGTTAATACAATTTTTTCAAATATTAATTCATTAATTAAATTTTAAATGAATAAATAGTAACAAACAAAAGTAATAGTCCAACCGCATATATAGAAAGAAAAATTGGTCGCTGTGTCCATGTAGCGCAATGGATAGCACGTGGGAATCCTAATCCAAAGTCTTGGGTTCGAATCTCACCTGGAATGGCTTAATTTCTAAGAATGTATTTTATTATACTATTTTATTAGAGTAATTAAATTTAATTAATGAATAAATCGTAACAAACAAACAAAAATAGTCCAAGACCCTATATAGGAAGGAAAATGGCTTTCTCTTTTGTCTCTTAATTTTGGGATTCTGTCATATGCATCTACATACACTGGTGTGCAAAAATTAAGGACGAGACGGTTTTTTCAATATAACTTTGTACAAAAGCTTTCCAAATCAACACATTTAATACCGTAAGATCCCCAATACGTAAGGACATGTGTAATATGTAAGCAACACTTATTAAAAGAGAAATCAGAGGGATAAAAGAAGCTTGATTGAAAAAGTAGCATGGAGCGCAATGCGACTGAAGGCCGAAACATTCCTGTGATGGGTGTCCAGCAAGAAACATCCGGTCTTTAGTAGGGGATATGATCTCCCTGACGGCTATGCAAGTTTCACAGCGTCTGCGCATGCTGAGAATGAGGGTGTCAATGAGTTGTTGAGGCATTGCTGCCCATTCGTCTTGCAGCGCCAATCGAAGCTCCCGAATCGTTACTGGTGGTAAGGTACGAGCTGCCAAGCGTCTGCCTAGAAAATCCCATACATGCTCGATGGGATTGAGATCCGAGATCGTGCCGACCAATCCATACGTTCAATATCCTCACTCTCTAAGAGCTGTTCGGCAGCTACTGTGCGATGACATGGTGCATTGTCGTCCATGAAAAGGAACTGCAGACCCATAGCGCCTCTAAAAAGACGCACATATGGAAGAAGAATCTCGTTACAATAACGGGTCCCGTTGACTGAACCTGCGTCGAAGATGTGAAGGTCTGTACGACTACCAAGCATGATGCCTCCTCAAACGAGAACACCGCGACCTCCATATCTGTTCCTTTCAATGATGTTCGAGGGATGATTGCGGCTTCCTCGCTCTCTCCAGATGAGTATGCGATGAGAATCGCTACTCAAACTGAATCTGCTCTCATCTGTAAAGAGTACTCGTCCCCATTCATTGTCTCTCCAATTCCAGTGTTCCCGGCACCACAGAGAACGCCTTCTCCGATGGGCAGGCGTTAAAGGTACACACCGTACAGGGCGTCGTGCAAACAGACCACAACCGTGCAGTGTTCTGGCCACGGTAAAACGCGATATTGGTCGTCCAGTCGCCTGTGTCGTGTGTTAGCGATTTCTCCCGCTGTCTGCCGCCTGTCTCTTCTGGCCTGTAAGACAATGTACCGGTCATCTGCGGGTGTGGTTCCTCGTGGACGACCACTACTGAACCCCCGGATAGCTGTTCCTGTAGTTTGAAATTGTCTCCTAAGTCGTGAAACGATGCTGTGAGCAATTCCGAACTCTGCAACCACACTCTTCACACTGCGGCCTTCCTCCAACTTCCCAATGATTCGACCTCGGGTAAAAAGCATCCAGATGTCGTATAACAGATTGATTATTCGCCATTTATCGCTGAGGCAGCAACTCGGTGGGATTTTAACTGTTATATGGCGTGCATTCTCTTTGCCAGAAATACTGATCTTACACCGGCAACATGCTTTATACTACTCAGACACTCCCCCATTACGTCTACCTACATATCTGCGCATGTGCTACCGTACATCCCCTTACTTAATCTCCTGATTGGTCTTTCTGTCCGCTCTGCCTCTTCGTTCAGCTGATATGCTAATTTTTCGACTTCGTCCTTAATTTTTGCACACCAGTGTATTGATATTAATTGTAATTATTTAATAAAATCTAACCTTTGTTGACCTAAGAAGGAATTGACTTAAATTTTTTTATATACATTACTTGTTTTACTGTATCATTTTAGATAAATATGGACTCCAGTTTATGACTCAAAATGCACATGACCGTACGAATCTACTACTGGGTATATCTACTGCTTTCACTTGCAGTAGACCTATCTATAGTGTTTGTAGTAATGTTATTCAATCGTGCTAATAGGGATGAGTAAATAGTGTCTTTAGCGTATTCCCTTCCCCAAAAATCATGGAATTTAAGTTAAGAAATCTAAGTAACTATATACATCAGCGTTTCTCAAACTGTGGGGTGCACCTCCTAGGGGGCGCGAGCATGTAGAAAATAAATCATTATTTAAAAATATTAATTTATTGAAAGGAAACAAAACAGAATACATTCCGACATAACAAAAAATAAAATACGCATTTACACCGATATAATATATTTATAAATGTATCAATACTGCCCACTGTATTTGGTAATTAATTTATCAATACCAAGCTAAGAACAAGTTCAACAATTACCAGTGACTCCATGGGTTTGTCATTTATAAAATGATATAAAAAATGTAATACTGATTTTGATAATTTGTACGGTTTGTAATTAAATTCGTATTGTAGATTTACGTCGTAGTACATTATTATTATTGAATTCAATGCATTGTTATTGTTTGGATGGGGGTGGGGGGCTTCGAAGAAAATTATGACAGAAAATTGGGTCGTAGATATCGAAACTTTGAGAAGCACTGATATACATAGAAAGCTTTCTCTTATAATTTCCATGTCATAATTTAATCCAGAGTTGTGGAGACGCAGTGTTTAAATAGTAATGCATCAACGTCGGGCTTGACGCTTTTACCTCTACTAATTCATCTTGTGTTCTTGTGAGCCGTTTAAAATGACCACACAAATACACAAAATTTTAGATGGATTATAATTCTACTTCTAACCATCTTTGGAAAAGATCATTTAAAATAGCAATGGATATAGAGAATGTTATGCAGTACAAAAAAAAACTGTTTCCCAAACTTTAGTTAGTCTTCAGGTAAAAATAATTACTTTTTCTCTAAAATACTGTAAAAAAATTATAAATCGAATTTTTTAAGGTATGCGAACACTTTGAAAATGACGAAATTCGGTCAAAACAGATTCATTGCTTTAATTTAATTTTGTTGAATAGAGCTATCTTTTGGCTTTACAAAGCATACTTTGTTTTGCTCCACACTACCTAGAGGCCAAGTTACAACTAATTTTATAAAATTAGAAAAACAGGAAATGGTCATTTAAATTGTTCGAAATCTATCATGAAGAGTCTGATAACTTAAAATGTTATAAGCGTATTTCTACAAAACTTTTGAGCCTGATATTTATATTATTTTCTAGAGAATGTACTAAAATATTTCTTATTGTATGAATATTTTTGAGCCATGGCCTGGTATTTAAATATTGGTCTCATAAAGAATGTCACATTTCTTATAATGTTTACTCAATCAGCTCTGCAATTTTGAAATTTACATAAAACATTAAAATTTTAGTACATTTTCTAGATAAATGCATCTAATTTGTAAAAGCAATACTTTTACTCTACTATAAGTTTATTACTTTTTTCTTTAATTGCTTTGAAGCTTTACAAAAATATTGCTAAAATTTCCCTTACAATAGTTATTTTTGTAAAATGTAAATATTTTTTTAAATATTGTTAGTATTATTGTATTAGTATTTATTGGTATTGATTCCTAAAAAAGCATTTATACTGTTTAAATATGCTTTAAAAAAAGCGCTCCAAACGTGTTCCAATACCTTAAATTTAGGATTTTTTTTTGTAAATTTGTATATTTATTTGTATAATTGGATGCCCTATCACTAGCTGGAAACGTTTTTTAAAAATTTAAAATACAAATCATTACAGTCATATTAAATGCAAATTGTTGGCTCTTTCAAAGACTAAAATTTAATTAGCAAACGTTTTCTTCTTTTGTAGAAGAATAACTTTGTGTTTAGAAGACTATTTTTAAAAAAACTGAGAATCAGTTTTGTAAAATAAAATTACAGGAAAAGATTCTTGCATATAAATCAAACTGCATGAAAACATAATGAAATGCTACATAATCATCATTTCCTTAGAAAAAGTTGAAGATTGCTGAATAAGAAATTAAACTTCAATTTTACAGTAAATATTATTTTACCTTCGTGTGGTACAAGAGACATAAAAGAGAACTCTTGATAAGAAAAAAATAAATATTTGACATGTGCTGTGGCAGTTAATGTATTCGACAACGATAATTATTTAAGAATTCAAACAATTATTTAAGGTACTTGACAAACAAAAAATCGTGGATTTAATTAAAAATTGATAAAAATGTTTCATGACTTAACTTTATTGGCCAATTTATATTGGGTTTATAAAAATAACAAGATTTTATTCTCCATTTACTTTAATACAAAATGTGCAACTGTTTTTGTTAGAGTGAATGCCACTTATTTAGAAGGGATTTAAAGACCTTTAAGCGGGTTTTACAAAATAAATAGAAAATTTTGAATTTTTGGATAGTTGAAAACAGGGACAGAGAATTTTTGAAAAAGTTATAAAGGTAATTAACTGAAATTTTGTGAGTGTGTTTCTTGTAACATTAAAATTGTTTCAACAGTACTTTATTTTAAAAAAATTACTGCATTATTACAAAATTACAATCACTTAAATATTGGAAATATTGGATAAAAGAGCAGTGTTCTGCTGTTTTTTTAACATGTGCACTTTTCTGCGTTGTCGGTCCTTATCAAGAATTCAAAACAGACTGAAACCAGTTAAAACAGTTAGATTATTCCATTATTGATGATTTATAAACATTTTTTTGTATTTTATTTTTATTAAGTTTGCAACACTGTCAATATGAGAGAAGATTAAGTAAACACACTGAAGACATTGTGTGTTGCATGAGTTCCAAAAAGGGAATAATGCGATGGAAGCAAAACATATTTTGTGTGACATGTTTGGAGAGGAAGCAGTAACAGCTCGAACATGACGAAAAAGGTTCGCGAAATTTCATTCGGGTGATTTTTCTTCGAAAGAAGAATTCAGATCCAGAAAACCATCAAATGTCTATGACGAAGCGCTAAGTAGCATGATCAGGGAACAAATCCCACGTTAACTATCTCAGAAGTGGCCTCTCTTTGAGCTTGGAATTTATCCCACTACTGCTTTGAGTCACATGAAAAGGCTTGGTTTCGTGCCCAAACTCTATTTGAGTGTCCTACGAATTAAGCGAAAACCTTTAATGGACAGAATTTTAAAACGTTATTTAAATCTTGCTGGTCACAAAAGGGAACTGTTTTTGGACCATTTGGTGACTAGAGGTGAGAAGTGGATAATGAATAAATACGTATTTAGAAAAAGGGCATATGTTTTCAAAGAAGACACCCCACTATCCCCATCCAAAGCTGGGCATGAATCTGTAGAAGGCTATGTTGTGTTGTTCGGTGCCTTCGGTGCTATTACTGGGCATATGGGTCGCTTGCAGTTCTCCATTCCATACCTGGAGACACATGTGGAATTGACAGTGGATTTTTTCATGCTGGTAGATGGAGGCTCCTGATTGGCTGAGTCAATCATTTGAAAGCGTTCATCTCGATTAAGTGATTTGGGGTGCATGACAGAGTGCTGAGTAGTCGCTCTCTGATTGGTTCTTGAAAGGTGAGGAAATTTACTCTCACTGAGTGCTCAGGAGTCTAGGAAAGTAATGCTTTGCTGTTGGTGGGATTGAAAGGGTATAGTGCACTGTGAGTTGCTGAAAGAAAATGAAATGGTCTATGCTGATCGTTACTGTTCGCAACGTGATGTTTTAAATAAATAAATTCAAAATAAACTTCCATCTTTGCCCAACAAATAGTGCAATTCTTCATCACGACTGCGCTAGACTACACGTGGCAAGAAAAACCGCACAAAAACTTCAGAGTTAGGTTGGAAAACTTTATCTCAACCAGCATATTCTCTTAATATTGAATCATTTGACTCTCCTGTGTTAAGGTCACTGACAAACTTTCTTGATGGAAATGAATATATAAATTATTAGGGCGTTCAAATAGCAGTGGAAGAATACATTGCCACCAAAACACAGGAATTCCTTTCAATACCTTTAGATAAGCTGCCAGAACACTGGCATACAGTTGTAGTTAACAGCCCAATAAATGTAACATGGGGTGTTTTTTCGGGTGAACCTTAATAGATCAACGAGCCATTTTTTTCTAAAGAAATATTTGATGAGCTACAGACGTGGCGTGAAATAGTTTTGACTTGTGATTATTAGGAAAATAATAAAACTAAATACTAACAAAAAAGTCAAAACTCTTTATTTACTATGAAAAATATATTTTGCGCTGTATAGTAGTAAATGTTCTAGTTATTCATGTAATTCAAATTAAAGTAACAAGTGAGACTTCAGTTGTTGTGGATTAGATGATAAATAACATATTAGGATTGTAAGATGTTACTTTTAGCAGAATGCATGCTGAATTGGAATCATCTGCCAAGCGGTTTCTAAGTGAATCTTTAATGTTATTTATCTCAGAAAATAATGACTTGCAAGCATAGGTAAAAGAAAACATGATTAAAATAACATGAGCCAGCTTCTTCAAACAGTTAAATGTGTCTGGAATCCATTTTTCAGACGATGTTCTACATGCAACTCTTCCAAAACATAAAACACATAGCGCTTTTTCATGCCATATTCTAGGCCCACCAAGTTTGAAATTCTCTGTTACACTAAATATCTTGCACTTATTGAGGTTTTTTCTGAACTGGCCATGTTAACGGTTAGAAATCGTAAATATAACACACAAATGAACTTTAAAATACAGTAGTGTCGACGAAATTTACTATGCTATGCGTAGGCAAACATCGCATCATTAGCATTTTCAGTCCACGACGTAACTAAGTCGTCAACAAACGAGTGTTCTCCCCGTAGCCTCGAACACAGCGACCGATCATTCACTTTTGATCGTAATACTTCATTGTGAACTTGTCACTGCTTTGTTTTGAACTAAAATACAAACAGTTTCGATCGGTGGCGTGCCCAAAATATTGTGTCGCGTGCCAATAGTGGCACGCGTGTCATTAGTTCGCCATCCCTGTCATATAGTGACTAAGATAAAATGTTATATTTTTGTAAAAATTAAATCTCTCTTATCTTTACGTTCATTTAAATAAATAAACAGTAATGTAATGCATAAATCTCCTTAAAAATTGAAAAGTATTTTATTTTCTTTTTCAGAAGGGGTCAAGATTATGTAACTTTTCTATAAATTTTCGCTAGCTTTCCCTACTTCAGTAAAATAAAATCCTTATAATTTTAGCTTTTTCCTTGCAAAATTTACTAAATAAATAGAAAAAACACAAAAAAATTCCTAATATCTCAATTACGGAAAAACATTCGCACACAGTCAGATGCCGAATGTAAGGCGAAATTAAGCTTATCACGTGGTCTCATTTTATCTTGGCCTCTTAGACTGTACTAAATATAAAAATTCACAATAAAAACATTTTTAAATGAATGACGTGCAAGAGAAAAACATTTGTTCAACATATAGGAATCAATTGATAAATATTATGCAGTTAAAAATAATAATGATCCAAATACAAGTTACTAAAAAGTTGTTTTTCTTTCATGTTCTCATAATACCAAAATGTTTAATCAATTTTATTTGCTTTTAATAGTGAGATAAAGAAAATTAAATAACTGGATAACTAGATAAAGTTGAAATTATGCGAAAATATTTGATACTTCGAAAATTACAATGATGGAAGTAAATAAATCCTTGAATTAATATTTGCTGCATGGGATACAATTCGTAAATTTAAAGTGATTTTATAAATCATTTATGAAAGCAAAAATATATTAATGAGATTTTTATAAATCTTTGAATTAATTTTGAGCAAAGGATTATTAATTCCAGATATATTACTGTAGTCAAGAAAACAGTTATTAATATTCTTTTAAAATGAGTTAATTGAAGATATAAACTTGATTTAGAAAGCATAAAAATAATATGCGTATGACCTATTACATTTATTTCCGCTTAAAATCGAGATTAAGTATTCGAAAGAAACTAGGCCTATTATAAATGCTCATTACGAAAGACATTAAAATTTTATTTCTTAATCTGTTTTTTTTTTCAAATCTCAGCTCTTCTCTGTGCTTAATTCTATCATATATTTTATAGATTAAATTTACTGGGTTGAAAACTAATCTCGGTAGAAAAGAATTTGAATCCAATTAAAATACGATGTCAGAAGAAAGATTTTCAGAATCTGTACTTCTCAACTAAATAGTTCAACTCGCATAATTTAGTCTCTCGAGACCAATTGACTTCAATTCCGAAATCTGGCAATAGTTGAACGAGTTTTTTCCCCATTTCTTAGAAAAAGATTCGGTATAGAAGCGATAAGGGTAAAATATATAAATATATATCCATCTTAAAGTAAGACGACTCAATAACGTCTGTGGAATCTCTGTAATGTTATTTTAAATATTTCTCCAAGAAGTAGAAAAGTATGTTTTTCCGAAGAAAACTTTTCTTCTTTTAGAAGGAAACTGTCTCTAATGGCTTCCATTCAAATAGTAGTTGCGGATCTCATTTACATGGACGCTTAGAATCCGATTTCGCGTTTATTATTCTACTACTGGCACAATCCTGGGCTATTTTTTATTATTATTTCCTCCTCTAGGAAAGAATTAAATTTCTTAAAAAAATATATCTGAATATTTTTGTCATCCGGTGGAATAATAACAGCTGATGAATTGTTAAAATATTCAGTTGTTCCATGTTTATTTTCTTTCGCGTGGTTTTTAAATATCGTTTGGGCCTTCGTTAAAAAGTTATAATCATTTGCATATTGGTTTGACAGGAGTGCTGAGTTGAAAAAAGTTCAGGAAAGCATTACTAAGCAATATTTTTTAAAAATTGTGTCAAATATATTTCTACAGGCAGGAATTTCCAGTAATTTGTTCAAATGCAAAAGTGAATCTTTCTTTAAATTGTATGAACTCAACATAGGTTAAAAAGTAACTATTTTTTTTAAGGCTTAACAATTAAAATGTTGCATTTTTTATCTAAAACAAAACAAAAAAACTCACACTAAAATATAGCTTTGGTTTCTGAAATACTATATTTAAATTCTGAAAAAAATATTTTGATAGGTATTTTTTATTTATTGTAACGTTTTCATGCCCTGCAGCTGCAAAAACCTGCTCCTTTATATAGATTATTTGCACCCCATAAATGTTGCTAAGTCTTTTCATCTGACATCGTCCCGACAACCAATGGCCGCGAGAAAAACACGACTCCACCTTTGAGCCGGAACTCCGAGTGTAATTCGAGACAACAGAGTAAAAAGAAAGATTTTGTGTTCGTCTCCTCCTTCACTAATAACATATTCTATGGAATGGACACAGTCAATAATTTCAATAACTTGTAACCAACTGTACATACTGTAATTAATAGCTGTGGGTGAAATAAATCAATTCTTTAATTTCTAAACCATCAATTTTCCCAAACGCGTCACAAAATCTTACTGTCTATTAATTAACCGCGGATCACAAGTAATAAATTATAAAAAAAAAATTAAGTCAATTCCTATTTAGATCAACAAAGCAAAATTTTATTTTAGCTTTTTATTAAATAGTTACAACTAATATAAATATGTATATACATATGACAGAATCACAACATTAAGTGGTAATTAAATTTTATTAATTATCATTAAAGTATCGTATTGTCATCTAAAACAATCGTGTCTGTAAAATTTCAGTTCTACTGAATGCTTTAAAACGTGAGAAAAAAAACCTTTTCAAGTTTTGACACAAGTCGCCAAAAGGTCACTAAGTCGCCAAAAATGGTGGCTACGTGGCTGTATTAGTAATTTTTTAAATAACTAGTTTTTATCAATTAATTTGTATTAATTATAATTAAATAATTGTGTTGTTTTCCAAATTAATCATGTACATAAAATTTCAGCTCAATTGAGCGCTTTAAATTGTATTTTATTATCGATTGAAAATTCCACCTAGATAAATAAATAAATAGAGAGTGTGAGCTAATAGTAGGAATTGAAAAAGGTATCCTAATTTAGTTTATAAATTATGATCTTCGATGTATATATGCGCTTCATTCTGTATAACCATTTTATAAATATTTTTATGTTTACTTTAATTAATAAAAATCAAAGACTCCCAAAGTGATTCCTGTGAACCCTTGGGGATCATGATGATTGTTGTGAGGATTCACGGCATATTAAAATTAATTTCGGTGTGCATGAAAGGCTTGATATAAAGTTTTTGTTTTCAATGGGCTGCATATTAGCAACTAAGCCTTTGCAGACACGACAAGTCCCCAAATGCGAGGTCCATTTTAATGGTGGCACCATCTAGCGGCGGATCTCGCTAAATCACTGGCGGCTTGATTTAATTTAATTCAGAGCCAAGTTGATACTCAAGAGATCTTTTATATTAACATAATGATATGACATGGGTGCCTACGATTTTCGCATTCAGAAAATCTATCGACTCCAACCTTGGGTTTACGAAACGGGCACGCTACCTCTAAGCCACTGGAGGCAACGGTTTGATATAAAATAAAATATTTGAGACATTTCCAGTACTATGAAGGTTAAAATAAATAAATTATGTCTTTTACGTGTTAAAAAAGTTTTAGAGTAAAATACTATATGGATAGGTACAGAATATACTAGTTATGAAAGCGCCACAACGGGGAAGTCGGGCGAGTGCGGCCGTCTATGTACGTTTAAATAAGAATGGAAACTCGCCGCTGCGTACAATAACTTGTCTAAAGTACGGCAGTGTAAAAGAGTCGAGAGATGTGAAGTAAAAACAACAATTTTTTTTAGTTTTGAACCGAAAGTAATATTTTTTGTATTGTTAAGAAGACAAAATGTATTACATACTAAAGTTATTCTCTTTTGTTAAAATTTATTTTCAGCTTTAAAATAATATCATTATATAATGCGTATCAATACCATTTACCATTTTTAGGACATCAAAGTTAAATTTGTAATTTTTCTACTATGCATTGAAATAGAATTATTTCACTTGGGAGAGAGGGGAAATTATATTAACGCTATACTATAAAGCAACACGAAGGCTACTGGTGATGGACTTCGTAATTTTGAATCATAATCAAGTGACGAGGACAACACCTGAGCTGTTACCCCCTCTCCTAACTACCACATAACGGGAGGACATAGAGTCTCGACAGATTTAACGTGCATTGGCCCCCTCTACACTACAGTATTTTACTTGAGAGTTCATGGCCAGATTTTTTTTTGTATGAAAAGGGGTCCATGGGCATAGTGTAAGTTTGGGAACCCCTGATTCATCATTATAATTAATCATTGATATACTTTTCAAAGACATTTGCTTTTTAAATAAAACGATTTAATCAACCAAAAAAAATCAAAATTGTGGTTTTGTGATGTTGGGAATAAATTTAAACTTTTCCCTTTGAAAAAAAAATAAGATTAATCTGGTATTGAATTAATGGTAAGCTAAATTTCTTTGAAAAGGATTTAAAAAAGTTTCCATTTAAATAAATGATTAAAAAATAACATAAAAGAACATTTTCAGGCCCAGTGCACTCCTACATTCCATTTATTTAAAAGATTGATCCGATAAATTGCAAAACTGTCATTACATTTTCTAGAAATTTGGAAAACTCTGAGAAATTTATATTACTATAAGAAATCTTCTGACTTGAAATGTCATCTGTGAAATGCCTAACTGTATTTCCGGAAAATACGAAAAAGATATATTGCTGCACTGGGAGCATCGTGATTGATTGATTGGAACTTAATCAATAAGAATTTGAGTTAATAAATAGACACCCAAGAATGAAACTAATTACAGAATTTAGTAGCGCCCTTAATTAAGTTTATTTTGAAAGAGTATTGAAAAAAATCAAAACACACAAATACCATTCAAACTAAGAAGTATATTATTTGAAGGAAAAGAATAACTATAGAGATGTTCTTTGGTCATATGCACACCATATTTCTTCGTCTCAACTAAAAAAGTGCTTCTTACAAGGTATACTATACTTCAGCGTTTCTCAAACTTCTGAAAAGTCGAAAACAAACTTCTGAAAGTCAAAATACTTTCTGATATAATAAAAATATATAATACACTTATAAGTGTATCAATACTGTACGATGTATATTTTAGTATTAATTTAACAATATTAAGTTAAGAACAAATTTGATAATTATCAGTCACCCCATGGGTTTGTATTAACACTTATCTTGATAATGTGTACGGTTTGTAATTAATTCCTTAACTGCCGATTAAAAGTTACGCGATTCGCTCCCCACCGTGTACCACGTAAACGAGCGTATTTTGATGTTTTTTTTGAAGGGGAGAAAAGAAATAAAGCAAATTCTCTGAAATAAATAAATTCTTCGCAAACATTACGAAGATTCTTTTATAGAATTCCAATGCCGTCGGAATAATTTTATGGATAGCACTGCACAGAAAAGATCGTACTTCGGAAAGACGTATATATACGTCCAGAAAATTAATGTTTTAGTAGAGTGAGACGTTTTTATACTTCGGTGGCACATTAGAAGTTAAACTCGAATATTATAGCTCTATTGTCAAAGTATAGTATTATTGAATTCAATACATTGTTATTGTAGGGAGGTGGGCGCGATGAAAACGATGATTGAATAGTGGGTCGCGTATATTGAAAGTTTGAGAAGCACTGCTATACTTGTCTTATTAGCTACCTTGTTTCAACCCGTCTTAGACAACTGAACCTCTTTTTACGAAATTCGTAATGCCACATTTTTGTAAACATTAATTTATAAAAATATATCAAAGTATTCAAAAAGATGGATTATTCTGGTTGAAAAAAAATGGAACTTTTGGAATTCTCTAGGTTTTAAAATAAAGAAGTCACAAATTGAACTTTTTAATTTGAAATGAAAGAATAATAATTTGAAAAAAAAATTTTAAGTAGTTGCAATAGTTGGAAAGATTTTTTTAACTTACAAAACTAGAGACTAAACTCAATTTTCATGTTTTCGATAAATACTGAAATTTTTCTACTTTTTTTAGAAATTGAAACATTTATTTTAAGAGTATTTTAGTATTTTTTGAATACAATTCATCTTCCTACAATGGCATAATGGAGAATATTAGGGGGCCCACCCTACAAAGTCAGGTTTTGGACCCCAAGTCGGGCCTTACAAAAGATAGCAACTTGGTGTCAGTCAGGCTTTGGACCCCCTAGAACCCTGCACCCCCTCTCAGTGAGGTGGTTAAGGGAGTGTACGTTACTTCACTATCTTCCTGTGAATTAGTTACACAAAGTAAAACACAAAATAATAAGGGACAGATACAGGATCTGTTGTAGCAGCAGGTAATCAATAATAAAACTATAATTAGACGAATAAGAAAGAAGAAGGAAATAGTGTCAACAAAACACCATATGAAAGTGATATTGGAGTCTACAAGAAAGCACATGTGTTGTCGTTCTGTAGATTGAAAAAGGATAGATTTTCTGTTGAGAAAAATTAGATGGTCCAGACGTCTAGGCTATTATTATCTCTGTTTCTGTTAGACAAAGGACAATCTCTCACGATAAACTGCTAATGGACCGGTAATGAACTGGGCCAGTTACCAATTTAAAAGAAAAGTTGGTCTAATTTTCTTTTCAGGGACTTTGTTGTAAAACATATACCGAAATGTATCAAAATATCTGGTATCTCAAGTTTCAATTTTCGTCGGCAAATTTTATTCACTTGAATATTGAATTATTATCACTCTATTCGTTAAAAATAATTACAATATTTATTTGCTCGAGAATTTTATATTTTATACTAGAATAAACAATTTTTATGTTTTTAATTAAATATTATATTTTATATTAAATGATCATTTGATATTTCTACAACATATTACAAATAATACAATTTCGTAATTCAAAAGGCACTCTGATTAAGGATATAATGTATAAAATCTATTTTACCATATGAACCACTGTCTTTTTGTAAAACATTAAATCCAGGTAGACTTTGAGCAACGTTTATTCGACGCAGCTATCTGTTTACGTGCTCTAATTTAAATTATGTATAACGCACAAACTCCTTGAAGCTTCTGACACTTCAACATAATTAGCTTGTATAAACTCCTAAAATGCTCCCTAATTAGTGTATATTTATATATGGCAAACATGGCCCAAAACACATAACCAAAGGCTCTATTAACTAGCAAATATATATACTTTGAGCTTTAAATACAGACTTGGTGCAAGGTTTACAGTTTACAAGGTTTATTAGTTATACAGTCATTCATGTTGATAGAGTTCACTTAAGTAGTAGGTATAAAAGAAATTTAGAAAGAACAAAATACTGTAAAGGACATATTTATTATCAACAAAATATAACAGAACATGCTTTTCAAACATCAAGAAACTAATTTTTTCGTTTTTTTTACATTATTTCATTCTATAATGCTTAGGAATGACAATTACGAGCAATTACAGGCGTCCGCAACCTGTGAAACTCCGAGCAATATCACGGCATTTTACACCGCTCTACAAAGTTATGAGATAAAGTTAAATCACTCTGTGTGTGTTTCACTCCTCTCCAAGACTCGCACGTTTTTATTTTGAGGCTATTTCTGTCATAAAATAAATCTGCAGAATGTGTTCGCGTGTAGTTTGTACACTTTGTGTGAAAAACAATAGCATCATCTGTTCAATTTCGATTAATTATTTTAGCGTTAAGTATTCAATGTAAATAGAAATTATTGTGTAATACTTGTAAAATAGAACATCACTCATAGCTGCGTCCTGAAAAAAGTAGTTTATCCATTAGACTCTGACATTATATACATATAATTCCCTTAAACTTCTTTAAATAACTTTTAATTTGTAACAGCCCTGGCTTTCAGGACTCGTGCGTAAATGATTATTGCTTGACCGCCTGACGGAATTTAATCGTAATTGTATCTCTTGGAAAATGAACCGCTTGCATTTTTTTTCAAGAAGATTATATCAGAATTTATCAAATGATATCTTTCCACCAAACATAGCCTCCGTCTACGGAAGTCGCAAAGATTGCCAGACTTCCTGCTGCCCCCTAATATAAATCGCAAGGACTCAGAAAACTCACGCTGTTTGTCTCTTTTGTCTTCGTCACCATGTAACGCGCGTGTGTGTGTGTGTGTGTGTGTGTGTGTGTGTGTGTGTGTGTGTGTGTGTGTGTGTGTGTGTGTGTGTGTGTGTGTGTGTGTGTGTGTGTGTGTGTGTGTGTGTGTGTGTGTGTGTGTGTGTGTGTGTGTGTGTGTGTGTGTGTGTGTGTGTGTGTGTGTGTGTGTGTGTGTGTGTGTGTGTGTGTGTGTGTGTGTGTGTGTGTGTGTGTGTGTGTGTGTGTGTGTGTGTGTGTGTGCGCGTTTTCTGTGTTAAGTGTTGTGTTTAAGTTGTGTATGTTTGTGTGTACATGATCAATAAACAGGAGTATCTATCAAAAGGACTGTCTCGTCAATAACATCAATTCAACATCAACAAATTAAATAATGATATATCGTTAAAGAAATTCCTTACACTCGTCACGTTAGGATATATATATATAAGAGAGGGAGAGAAAAAATATTTCTATAGTATGTTATTTTTATGTAAATGAATATCTTTAAATAATTCATAGCATGCAAGTCTGTTTTTTACCTCTATTTCCTAACTCTGCATACAGTGCTACGGGAATGCAATTGTTTCAAGTATTGCCAACCCCTGATATAGAACAAACATAATTTGGACAAAAACATTAAAAAATTATTCAATTAAAAAAGGTTTTTTAATTACAACCACACATATTATTTATAAGCTTTTACGTGTCCAAAAAGTTCTTAAACTAAAAAATTTAAAAACTATTTGAAATAATTAAACAATTTTAAAATTTGTCAGTTATTAGTATGCATATATTTGTCACTCTCTATTACACAATTAATACTAACTATAGCAATATTAAAAGAAAAAAACCTATTAATCTTTTATATTTAAATTTCCTCTATTATCTAATAAACAACCTCTCAAAAGGATTGTGCTTTGTAAGAGAAAAAGCAGTACAATGATCATTTGTAAGAGTTTAACCAAACACTTACTGCTGCCAGAAGAATACAGCCTCCTTACTGTTTAATCCCTGAGAACAGTTTCGATAGCATTGTAAATACACTTAAACTCGTTAAATAGAAACGAAAGGAAAGTTTTATTTGGATATTCTTTAAATTGCACTTACCTTGAGTATACATTTTAAGATCGCGAGCTTTGGCAATCAGAATTCTAATTAAATTAAAGAACTATTAATCGCTATTAAACGAGTAAAAAATTAATTCCTAGAGAACTTCAAGCACTTTTACCGATTGCTATTAAATATTTGATTAAATTCACTTTGGATGGAAACAAATTACTTGATTAAAAGATAGTCTTGAGTAATTCAACTTTAATTACTTAAGATCTAAAGTGTTCGATTTAAAAACGAAACTTTAACGATAAGTTGATAATTTAATTTGCACATGGGTTCTGTTTCGTCAGGATACACTTAAACGCAGCAGAGCTTTCGATGTTGACTTATGCTTCACATACTCCAGACATGCACTTTATTCAATTATAAACTAACCTTTCTGTTTTGGTCTTTGCAAATTAAAGTTCGACTATTTGGACAGTGAGTGACACACATTATATGAATTCAATCAAATCAAGAGTTAACCAGTAAAATTCCTTTTAAAGGGTGTTTTTTTAGAGGTATAGAACTTTAAATTGCAATAAAACAACGATGTATTATTCGATTGACATGAATGTTTTTTTTTATTCGAAAGATAATATTGTGGCATTACATTTTAAATATGATTTCTGGCATAGGACTGCCACGGCTGGCTCGGATGTAGTCCAATCTGGACGTCCAATTTTCGATGACTTTTTCCAACATTTGTGGCCGTATATCGGCAATAACACGGCGAATGTTGTCTTCCAAATGGTCAAGCGTTTGTGGCTTATCCGCATAGACCAATGACTTTACATAACCCCACAGAAAATAGTCTAGCGGCGTTAAATCATAAGATCTTGGAGGCCAATTCACAGGCCCAAAACGTGAAATTAGGCGGTCACCCAACGTGTCTTTCAATAAATCGATTGTGGCTGTGTGACATGTTGCGCCGTCTTGTTGGAACCAGAGCTCCTGGACATCATGATTGTTCAAATCAGGAATGAAAAAGTTAGTAATCATGGCTCTATACCGATCACCATTGACTGTAACGTTGTGACCTTCATCGTTTTTGAAGAAGGATTCCACCAGCCCATAAAGTGCACCAAACAGTCAGTTTTCTGGATGTAACGGTGTTTCGATATACACTTGTGGATTAGCTTCACTCCAAATGCGGCAGTTTTGTTTGTTGACGTAGCCATTCAACCAGAAGTGCACTTCATCGCTAAACAAAATTCGCTTATGAAAATCGGGAACAACGGCAGTCTCGTTTTGGACTCATTCGACGAATCTACGCCTTGCTTGATGATCGTTTTGATGAATTGCCAAACCAAACTGCGAATAAATCACTTGACAGCTGTTAAATTGGACACCATCTTGGAAAGTAATGCCAACTTAAACTTCTATACCTGAAAAAAAAACACTCTTTATAATCAAATCAGGAATGGAAAGAATGGATTGTTCACATTCATTGGATTATTTCCCTGTTCGAATACATTTTTCATTTCTCAAGTATTGATATCAGTGCACAAAAAATATTAGCAAATTAACATCTTAATGTTTTCAATCCTTTGAAAGTTTCTTTTGAGCATTAAAAACTTGTCCAAATCGTAGAAACGTTTTAATATCATTGGAAAATCAAAAGATCTCTATCATCAACGCTTTTGCTTTGCTTGAGAGTGCGGAAAAGGAGATTGGACTTGTTATTAATACGGACAAAATAAAGTTATGATTTCAACTGATAAATCTGCGATTTTGTCTCCTGTGAAGATAGGTAACTATACTATTGAAACTGCAAAACAGTTAACTTACTTAGGAACTCTGATCTCATGTATCAATGATCTGAAAATTGAAATAAACAATAGAATTTGTTTGGCCTCAGAAGTTTTCATGGCCTCAGAAACAAATTTAAGTGTAAGTTTATATCTATAAACACCAAGCTGAGTATATATATAACTTTAATATTTATAAAACTGTTCTATATGGAAGTGAATGTTGGACTCTCAATAAAGCAGAGAAAGAGAGGTTGCTCCTTTTTGAAAAAAAAATCTTAAGGAAAATCTGTGGACCTATTCAAGAGAAAAATGAGTGGAGAATTCTTTACAATCATGAAATGTACAAAAAATATGACAAATATGATGGGTGAGTGAGTGACTGAATATTAACGTTGCACTGTTTAGCTACACGAGGATTTTTGGTGACGGACCTCGTAATTTTGGACCATGGTCAAGTGACGAGGACGACACCTCCTAACTACCACACCAACAGGAGGACGTTTGAGCTCTCGACAGATTTTACGCGCATCGCTCCCCTACACGGTGGGTCTTTAGTGGTACTAGACTCGAACTCATGACATGCCGCCATGATCCAATACATTTACCATTGGGCTACCGCAGCCCCCAAATATGATGGGACTGGCATTGTTAGAACTATAAAGGCATCACGTATTAGGTGGCTGGGTCATCTGTACAGATATACCAATGCTTTTCCTACCAAAAAAATAACTTTTTCGGGAAAATATAAGGACCAGACGTAGAGAAGAGCCACCTACACGATGGTTAAATGATATTGAAACGGACCTCAAATTAATGAGAATCAACCTATGGAAGGCCATCATGACTGATAGGGTAAATTAGAGGAGGATCGGTGAATCAGATTTGACCTGTAAAAGGCGGTTGAACTTATCAAGAAGATGAAGAAATTTTCTAAAGCAGGGGATGGGTAACTTTTTTTGCCTCGTGGGTCACATTATGGGAGCGGAGTACACCGGAGAGCTGCACCTTTTTAAAATGAATGCAATCATTATAATAAATATAAATTAAATAAAGTAGGGCAGTTTTATTCAATTTATTTACTGTGCTTATTTCGAATTTTCTATAGCTGTGTGGCGGTGTGATATCTATATAAAAACCAGTACTAGTCATCACGCGTTAACGATCGTTTTGATATGATCGTTAAAGTACTCGCTTACGGAACAGAAGGTACTCAGATCGAATCTTCCAACCTTCAAACTGCAAGAACCTTGAATTTTAGAAAAGATTTATAGAGACAAATGTATCCCGTTTTACTACTTCTTTAAGTCAGGAGTGAGATTGATTGTTTAAATTATCATCACAACCTGAATCTATATTTACCCTTGTTAATCTTCATGCAAGAAAAACGTTTCGTCGCAAATATATTTCAACCAAAATATAAAAAACAATTTCCCAACAAATTTCTTCATATATGGAGATTTTTCAGCTGACAAAGATTTGTAGAAGTCAGTGTCACAGAATTGAACAATATTTTTCACATTGTGATCTGATTTCAAGTCCATGAGTTCTAGCTCCAGAAGTTCTGTATCAATATCATTAGTTAAGGGTTAGCAGAGCAAATTGAACTTAGGCTCAATTCTCTTTAAAATCCCGATATCTTCTAATGACCTCGTCATCCAAACCCTGCTCATGATCTCTTTGTAGAAACACTTCTAGTTAGTCTTCCTAATAATGAAAAATAAGAGAAGAATCTTTGATCGTGCATCTTGTCGGGCCGCATAAAAACGCTTTGCGGGCAGTTAGATGTAGGGGTGGCGATCTGAGACTGATGAATCGAGGAATCGATTTCTCGGGTAAAAAATCGATTTTTTAAATCGATATGGGAATCGATATTCCATCCTAGAAAATCGACATTCGATTTTTTTCTGTTTTGTGTGGTAAAAACCAAAAAATATATTATTTACAATTAGTTAAATGCACTATCTTTAAAATCCGTAATATTATGGTGTTAGTGGTTAAATGATTAATTACTTAAAAACTCGCGAGATGTCTGTGTGTTTAGTTTTCTTCACCTCTCATTACTAAATAAAAAACAAGTTACGTTTGTAATCTTTGACTTTTTGTATTTGTTGATATTGCGTCATTTGTTTATGCCTTGATTGACTGACTGTCGTAATGTACTGTGATTAGCGAAATAAATATTTATTTTTATGTAGTGTTTTTGTTACGGAATAATAAGTAATTGAGGGTAAGTAAATCGCTGTGTAAGAATTGAGGAAACATCTGTTCCTTTTTTTGATTGCCGGCAACATCGCTAGCAATGAGCGGAGAGAACCACTTGGATCCCAGTAGACTCGACAGACTATTGTTTTTAAAAAGCTTAAATACTAAGAATTGAGAACTATAAGCTAAATTATCTATTTTCCAAACTTTTTAATGTAACAAATAAATTTAGAAAATAAATGTCTTCTTTTATACCAGATACTTTGAAAAGGTACTAAAAATATTTGTACTTGTCGAATTCCCTTAACTAAAAAATTCCCTGATTTTACTGATAAGAGATCTTTTATTATGATAACTTTCTCGTTTTTCATAAAATAGATTTATATTTACATTGTAAATGCAGACTTGAAAAAAATCGATTTTTTAGAAATAGATCTTTTAGACCTCGATTTTTTTTTGTGAATCGATTCATAAGGTTGCGATTCGAATCGATTTAAAAATCGATCTTTTTCGGAAAGAATCGCCATCCCTAGCTAGGTGCCCAAGCGAATTTCTCCGCTAACGTGTTACATATGCCGAAAAACAAGTTTTACAGAATACTTCTTGTAGTGTTCATTTCGAATATCATGTGTAAAATTTTCTTCACAGTGGGATCGGACTTCAAGTCAAAATTAAAGCTGTAACACATCAGGTGCTGTATCAATATCAGCATAATGGGATAACAGAGCAAATTGAATTTTGGCTTAATTTTCATAAAATCCTGAAATCTTCTTGTGATTTAGTCCTCTAAATTCTGCAAATGATCTCTCAGCATAAACACTTTCAAATACTTTGTTTTCCTAATACTGAAAAATAAAAGACGAATCTTTGGTCGCGCACAGGAAAGAAGTCTCGGCGGAAGTGAATTTTTTGACTGTCTTGGCGGGCCAAGACACCACCCACGTTCTAAAGTTATTGAAAAAATAATAATTAAGCACTGAACACCCTTTGCGCAAAATTACCATAAAAAAATCATGCTAAAAATTCTCATTACATTTTAGTGCTTCGTACATCTGATAACACTATAAATAGAGCAAACTTGCTGTTGTTATTGGATGATCATATACGGAAAATTGAGGTTTCAGCTTTTTTTGTAATAATACCTTGTATCTCAGGATTATAATAAATGGGCAAAATACTGTTCATACACTAATACACATCACGACAAATTGTTATTATAGATTCACACACACACAGTTTCCTCTTACTACATTCAAATCTCATTAGTTTGTGGACATATTTTAAATTTGAAGGACCATGTCAACAAAAAATATATCAAAATCAAAAGCACGTAATATTTCATTAATATTTAGGAAAAGTTATGCTATTCCTTCGTAATTTAAATTTTTATGTATAAATTACCTTTTTTTGTTAATATATTAAAATTTTAAGAATACATTGCTTATTTTAGAGTTTTTGTTATTACAGTCGGCAAAACATTGTGTAATTGCTTTTGAAAATATTTTACACATTTTTAATGAGTTCATAACATTTTCCATGCACTGATTATGACAAAATAAATATTGAAATATTTCTATAAATTACAAAATCGTTGTAACTAATTCGAGGTCGAAATATCAGTTTTAATGCTGTTACAGTATCTAAATAGAGCATTATGCTTGCGTTAAAATACATTAGAATGACGATATAATGATGTAACTGTTTTATTCACATAATTAAGCTCGTAAAGTATAAATATTTCCATGGTAATTACACAGTAGAAGTTTTGTAATTCTAGGTTAATTAGAAGTTTTACAACTAAATATACCAAGAACATCCGCTGGTGTCGTTTCGACACTAAGGCATTTTGTCATCATAAATAGTTGTCATTCATCATTACTATTAGTAAAACAGACCTCCCAAAGTACTGCCACAGATTTATTTGACCTTAAATGCAGTGTTTTATTCGGTTAACCGCAGAAACGAATGTATTTTCTAAAATTGTTGTGTATAAGTGTTTCTTTACATAGCATTTGGTTATCTGCTCATAAAAAAAATTTCAATCGATTTTCTAACCATATGCAGAGCAGATACCCTGAAACTATGACTCGTAGAAAAGGTCTAAACCTTCTAATTTATTGCGAGAGATTTCTGAAAATGAATCGGATGGTGGTGAGCAGTCTTGCTGTAATTTAGATTCCGATGAAGACTAAAGATTGAGAGAAAGTGACTGCGAATAATCTGAAGAAAGTGCAGATATAATTGATGATATTCCAGTAAATCCTGATATCGCTAGGGATGGCACAGAATGGATACATCATAATAGTAATGTTCCTGGCAGATTTTAAACTCGAAATGTTTTGAGACAAAGCAGTGGTCCAACAAGCTTCGCGAAACGTAACGAAAACGTCAGGTTTTTTTACGATATAAAGGGTTATAAAATACGTTAATTACATGAAATAATATTAAAAAGTCTTAAAACAAAACCCTACTGAACAGAAGTCCTGAGATTGTTTAGTTATTACAATTATTTTATATATTTTATATCACGGTGTCGAAATGACATCGGCGGACGTTTAAAAGTAATCCAAATTCCGGACGTTCTAGGGTTAAATGACTTTCGAAGTATGAATATGAGTATTTGTATATGTACATTTATAAGGTTTCTTCGTAAAAAGAGTCAAGCGTTATACGGTGAATGAATCAAAATCTTAAAAAAAATGCAGTTTGAAAGTATAAGTGCCAGTTATATATATCGGAATATACCGTATTAGCACCTTATAAGTCTTTTTACAACTCATTGCATCAAAAACCTGTTGGTAGATTAAAATTAATTTTTCTGTTACCTAAATAAACATGCCTTCAAATAACTTCATTATATCTAAATAAAAGGGCACAAATAAATTTGTTAACGTAAGGAAAATAAAATTCACTGGAGCATCCATTTTAGCAAAGAGGGCAACAGGCATATAAATCAATGAAATGCAACAGACGGGAATAAACATTTCTTATTAAATCAATAGAGGCAAAACTGATTCACTATCTCAGAAAATCCAAGACACCTTAAAAAACAGTTTAAAATCGTTAAATTAATTATCAACAACTCACTCGCGCATATATTTCCATTATTTATTCATTTTTATTGAGATCTGAATAATTAAATCTAAGAAAAAAGGGAGTTTTTTTTAAGATTTATTTATAATTAATGTAACAAATCTTTTAAAATTCGCTTTGTTAAAATAAATAAGGTTTTGAGGGGTTTTTCTCGCATTTTATTATCGCATTTTGCTTAGGTACTGCGATAAATAATTTAAACATTTCATTGTTGTTTCGAGAAAATAAACGTTTCTTATTATTTTTGCTTTAGCAACCATATATTTTTGTCGTATATGCATGTAAAATGATTTTTGCTGAAAATGCATTTTAATATTTTAAAACTTTGCTTTTTATAATGTATATATGGAAATATGGAAATAATTAGAAATTGACATAATTCGAGTAAAATTATATATTTACCATACTCATTTGGATGGTTTTGCCTTTTCCCCTTTCGATGGACATAGAATCTGGATTATGTTCATAAAAACAAGGACATATTTTTCGTGTCTTTTCATTAATGCCAATTATATATCAATGTAATGAAAATAATGCAAAGTGTAGGCCAATATAATGCAAAAAATATGATTATCAGTTAAACGCTACACATGGGTCGATGTAGCCAATACAGATTTCTGGATACTCACCAAATCATTTTCTTAAATATTTTTATAAAACCTCACCAAATCATTTTCTTAAATATTTTTATAAAACCTCACCAAATCATTTTCTTAAATATTTTTATAAAAAATATAACTTTTATAAGAGATTAATTTTGATAAAATAACTCTTTAAGCTTTTCCTAAAAATTATAACTTACATACAAGATCTTTTAAAAAAAAGAATTTACAATGTAAATATAATTAATCGCAACAGAAAGCGTATTGACTGTTACTTACACGTAACATTAAACTTATTTCAAATTGTTTGTTATGTTTCTGATATATTGGTGAATTGTTTTAGCTATCAAACTGTCATACATGATCAGTTTTCAAATTAAAGTAATAAGCGACGGAGCTGAAGGAATATATTACCTGTGCGGTACCGTTCCCGTTATGACTAAACGTCTGACTGACATCCAGATAGTAAGGGCAGCAAACATTGTCAATGTCCTTTGGGAAATATACTTTTATTTTAAATATTAATACGAAAATAAACCAGGGGTAAATAGTATTATGGTATCCATTCAATTAACGCAATCTGCCTATCCTTGGGATATATAACATGCGTTAACGCTCGTGTAAAGATTTATTTCTGCGTGAGTGTTTGCGTTATTGTTCAGGGAATTTATCAATCAATTCAAATCAATCCTTATATATCGATAGCACAGTTCTTTGCTCTATTTGCGGAAAACTTTCCGAAGAACACTATTTTTTTACTTTCGTACTAAAATTTCATTGCAACAAAGTAATTACAAATGATACATAAAAATTACTCATTGCAAACACTAAACTTAACATCCATTTAAATTAATAGGAAAAACTTGCGTTTTACTGAAAATTGTAATACATCACTATGATAAAAACTTAATTTGTAAAAAATAATATTTAAACTAATTTACCCTTGAAATATATATATATATATATATATATATACTATATATATATATATATATATATAAAGGGTGTTTTTTTAGAGGTATAGAACTTTAAATTGCAATAAAACAACGATGTATTATTCGGTTGACATGAATTTTTTTTTTTTTCGAAAGATAATCTTGTGGCATTACATTTAAATATGATTTCTGGCATAGGACTGCCACGGCTGGCTCGGATCTAGTCCAATCTAGACGGCCAATTTTCGATGACTTTTTCCAACATTTGTGGCCGTATATCGGCAATAACACGGCGAATGTTGTCTTCCAAATGGTCAAGCGTTTGTGGGGCTTATCCGCATAGACCAATGACTTGACATAGCTCCACAAAAAATAGTCTAGCTGTGTTAAATCACAAGATCTTGGAGGCCAATTCACAGGTCCAAAACGTGAAATTAGGCGGTCACCAAACGTGTCTTTCAATAAATCGATTGTGGCAAGCTGTGTGACATGTTGCGCCGTCTTGTTGGAACCACAGCTCCTGGACATCGTGATTGTTCAATTCAGGAATGAAAAAGTTAGTAATCATGGATCTATACCGATCACCATTGACTGTAACGTTGTGGCCTTCATCGTTTTTGAAAAAGGATTCCACCAGCCCATAAAGCGCACCAAACAGTCAGTTTTTCTGGATGTAACAGTGTTTCGACATACACTTGTGGATTAGCTTCAATACGTTTTCAAGAAGTGCGCTTCATCGCTAAACAAAATTCGCTATGAAAATCGACCATTATTTTCGAAATAAAATTGCACAGTTTGAAAGCGTTGTTCAGGCATGAGTCTATTCAGGATGAATTGCCAAACCAAACTGAGAATAAATCACTTGACAGCTGTTAAATCGGTCGCCATCTTGGAAAGTAATGTCAACTTATACTTCTATACCTGGAAAAAAAACACTCTGTATATATATATATATATATATATATATATATATATAGTGTGAGAGAGCGAGAGAGAGATCACAATATTTGTAGTGCTTCTACTTACATAAATTATCGACAAAACTAATTTTAGCAAATATTTACAGTTTAATTAAGCTTGAAAGATGTTACAATTTATGTAGAATAAAGTAAATGAACTTGAATATTGTTGCAATAATCTTATAATAATATTTAAAGTACCTAGAACTAATGTAAAAAGAAATAGCTTAAGCAGATGAAAATATTATATTATTCTCTTATTATAATGTAAATGTTAAAAACTGTCTGGGGGGGTTTAAACATGTAACGTTTATGAATGCATGAAAATCACTGTATTATAAACTAGAACAAGTTAATTCCCCAGAATAAATTTCAGCAATTATTCATAAAGTTACTTATTTGTAGAATGAAAAGATATAGGGTCCTCAAACATATAAAATATTTACCAAAAGTAAAGTATAACATTTTAACGTAGCTCACGTTTAAATTAATTGAATAACAAGCCGTAATTTTATAACACAGCTTTCAACAAAGGAAATAGTTACATGTTAAGATAACTAACTACGTGTGTGCTGCATTTCTCTTTCTCAAATATAGTTTACATTCAAAGGTATAAGTATAATTAAATATTAATTATTTAAAATAACATTTGAATCATATTTAATTCTTGATATAAAGAACGTTGTTTACTGTGATGATAATTTTAAATATACCCTTCGAATATAAAGTGAACAAAAAAGTACTGAATTACTAAATACAATATAATTACATGACAATTTGTTGCACTTTCTCACGTTTTAAGAGTATAACTGCAGAAAACTATATCTTTGGTAAATAAGCACATTATGAAAAAGGTTCATGATTCTTTGTTATACACTGCTGGACAATCAGCATCATGGGTGAGTGAGTGCTTATTAATGCAGCCCTATAAAGCAATACCAACACTATTGGCGACAAAACTCGTCATTTTGATCAGAGGTCAAGTGACAAGGACCCCCTCTACAAATTAAAACAACACGCCAAAAGGAGGACTTCGCGCCATGTCAGATTTAATATGCAACAGCTTCTCTACACGACGGGTCTTCGGTGGCACTAAGTGACCGCGGTAGCCGAGTGGTATAGGTATCGGACCGTGGCTTGCATGGTCACGAGTTCGAGCCCAGTACCACCTAAAGACCCGCCGTGTAGGGCAGCGATGCACGTTAAATCTGTCGAGAGCTGAAACGTCCTCCCGTTGGTGTGGTGTGGTAGTTAGGAGAGAAGGTGCCAGCTCAGGTGTCGTCCACGTCACTTGACCATGGTTCAAAATTACGTGGTCCGTCGCTAAAAGCCCTCGTGTAGCTGAACAGTGCGACGTTAATATTCAATCAATCAATCGGTGGCACTAAGGTTCGAACTTATGACGCGTTGATCACAAGCTCGTGGCCATAATAACTAAGCTAACGTGGCCACATGCAACATCATGAAAGAAGCACATCCAACGCACGTAAAATTTTTATGTGCAAATACCACGACCGTCAGGCCCTGTAGCGTTACATACAAGCGATACATAAAGAGAGAACAGAATACGCTTTTAAAGAAGTGGAATTTTTTTCTCATGCGGTTGTTTTACATGAGAAGCTTCCGAGAAATTGCTGATCGTATAGAATATAACCAGTGATCTGTAATCTAATGATATGTAATCGATGAATGCAAGGTAAGTTAGAAAGAATTTTTATTAATGTGTCACTCTAAACGAGAGCTAATGGCGACGGACATCGTAACTCTGAACACTGTTCTAATAACGAAGATGGCACCTAAGCCTGTATCCCAATCCAACTTCAACACTACGTTAGCCACTCTATAAAGCGGGTCTTCAATGGTCCACCCATTACTCAACAATGCCGTTTACGAGTTCATGATTATGGCAGCTAAACTACCACAACTACTTGATGAATGAAGGAGGGAACGATTGACTGTCGGTACCGATTGCACCAGCACAATTGCAAAAGGTAAAAAAAAAAGTCTAAAAGTGAAAGATGTTCTCGCATTTAACGAGTTTATAACATGTTTAGAACAACGCAAAACAATTTTTTTTATCCTTAGATAAAAATTGTGTAATAGGAATAAAAACAATAATGAGAAAACTTATGAGCATTCTTTCAAAACCAAAACGAATAATTTAAGGAAGTAAACTGAAAAATACGTGCGTAATTTGTAAGGAATGAACTCCACTTCCAATAATTCGATTCAAAAAGAAAATCCTAAAATTAACCCCCCGCCCCACCCCCACCACTCCAGATAAAAGATGAGACCTAGCCAGATTGCACGAACTATGTGAATTGAATTATATTTTCAAAAAAATACAATTAAAATTTGCGATATTCTGCAACATATGTATGCATATGTGACATTCAAAATCTATTTTCATCGCTCCAATGGACAGCACGCGAAAGGGGTCTAACCTAAAGTGGCCTAAAGGGGTGGTCAGCCTAAAGTGGATGTTTATGAAAACTGCGAGAAAGAGAGAGAGAAAAACAAAACAATTCTTCCAGTCTATCATGAGCAACGGAGTTAGATTAAACAAAGGACGTTTTAATATCAACTGTTAGTACAGTAGAGTCCCGAAAACTCGGCACTCGATAACCCGGCAGTCCGGATAACTCGGCTACACCCTTGCAGATCGAATAAAACCCTCGTATAGAACCGTTCAAAGTACCGAATTTCTTGTTCCTGGGAATGGAAAAATGCCAGCATATGATTAAGACATTAACGTTGAGGACACCGAACAAACTCTCAAAATATCACATAGTGAGGGACTAAAAGTTGTCGAAACTACCCACAGTAGTATTTTGAACAAGGTGCATCGGTAATGAACTTCAGTTTTTTAAATTATTCAATCCAATTACATTCATTTGTGCCCCTACACATAAAGAAATAGAAACTAATGAAGAAATTTTTCAATTAGCTGAAGCTCATCCAGCTCTTCTATCAAAAGACGGTTTAAAATGAAAAATGAATACAATAGACGAGAGAGAAGAGAAGAAATGTAAAAAAAAAAAAATTTCTAGCGATATTTTCCTTTATAATTATAACACTCGACAAGTAATAGATTTATAAGTTTTGATTAATAAGATACGATATAAAAAGCCGTACATGATCTATCTTTTATTTAAACAAGTAAATTCTCTTCTGCGTTTAAAGAGGAGAGCTCTGGAAACTAGCGAACACTTCCTGCTAACCTGATTTAGGTTTAAAGAGAAATCTTCAAAACTTTAATTTCACAACAAGTGTTACTTTTCAAGCCAAAAAACATATCCAAAGTGCTGAAAAAGTTTTGATATCGTCCCACAGAGATTCTTAAATTTTCCAATTTAATCTAAATTTATTCAGGGCCCTGATTCTACGACTCTGACCAACTAGACTATGGCTTAGTGCAGATCTCCAACATTTCAAGAGTCAAACACAGCTAAACACGTTCAGACTTAAATGTGCATTTTTGTTGCGTATATTTATTCTTAACTTCTAGTTAATTTTACTAAAACAAATCGGTTTTTTGTGCAGAGCTAAATATCATTTTAGATTTTATTTTTTGATAAAAGTAATATATATATATATAGTTCTTATAACAGTCAGATATTAAAAAAAACAAAAGGTTGTCATACTAGGTAGGCAGAAATTATCTGAAACACAGAACCAACTTTTGATGAAAAAAACTGCATTGCTAAGTTCCTGCAGCATGCTCAATTATCTGAAATTAGCATGATCTTTTCCAACCTGAAGTAAATTATATTTTAACACACAAGCTGTATTATATTTACTGAACTATTGTAGAAATATATCTTTATAAAATCTCTGTTTGTATTGTGTTATTGTCAAATTCAACCGTTCCATGAGATACTCAGTAAAAATGGAACTTTTATGAAAGTCTCGTATAGAAAATTATACCGTACAGTTTACTCAAGTTTTCAATAGAAGAGAAAAAGTTTGCACGATATAAATAGCAAGCTAATTAGTGCCTTATTATCTATGAGCAGAGGTCATGAAACTTTTAAAACATTTTCTTTTTTCTATTCATGTTAATAATGGATAAAAAAATATTTGCCCATCATCCATAAATCGAAAATAAAGAAAAATGATTGAAATGTCATCAGGTAGCGAGAGAAGCTCACATAAAAGAAATTATTCATGTGTCTTGTACGTTGGCACTTGGCAAAAGCAAGAGCATGCATATATCCTAGGATCAGGTACAGTCATTGATATATTTAGTGGGCTTATCCTTAAATTAGAAGGAAGTATTGTTAAAGTATTATCAGAATTGCGTGAGAATTATGGGAGTCAACAGTGGGGATTATCACGTATAGCAAAAAAAGCATGTTGAAGAGCGTACGACAAGAATTTTAATGGTACTTTTGGAACCCTGGATATACATGTTGCCCTAATTATCTGGAGACAGTTGATACGTGATACTGATGACAGTCGATTTGTTTCTATGAATAATGATGGCGATACAAAATCCTTTCAGTTTTTAGAAGAAAAGGACATTTATAAATCCGATGTCAAAATTGAAAAGGAGTATTGGACCATATTAGAATAAGGCTGGTCATATATGCATACAAAAAAGTTGAATGAACATGAAAAAAAGATGATTTGGTAAACATAAGCACGAAATATTTATTGATAAAATACCAAAAACTATAAAAGTTTTACTGAAATGTCATAAAACACTATATACTAGACACTATACAAATGTTTAATGCAAAGTTCTTAAATTAATGAATTTTTTATTTCTATGACCAGCCATCATAAACGCTCGGTGAACCGCAGGCTGAGTATCATTGTTCTACGCTCAATTCAAAGAAACAAAACTTAAAGGAACAAAATAGACACTTCAATTTCTTATAAAAGTGGTATAGTTTATGTAATTTTCACTCCACAAAATTTAACTGTTTGATCGAGGAATTTATGAAAGGAGGGAACATAATAATTACACATTCAGAAACATACTCTTAACACTTTGTTTTCATTACACAATTTTTAACGTACAGTTATGCAAATGAATCCATGTAAACACATTTTTATTAATTTAGTACTTGTGTGTTTTAACCAAGTTTAATTAACTTACTTAAAAAAATGATAAATTTACTGCATATCCTATTCTTTAGAATCGTGTGGCTCGCCTTCATCTTAAATTTCTTAAATAATAGTCCTCTTTAAAAGTTTAATAACTTTCATAGTCATCAGTTTTAATGTATAAAATTAAACATTTAACTTACAAATTTTTTTATTATTATAAGGATTTTTAGGAAGTTAATAAGCTGCCTTTTCTTTTCATTCAAATTAAAATGAATTTATTTTAAAAATGAAACTAGCGGAAAGTTTAATTAAAAGATTCCAACATAAGCTCAAAGCCATATTGTGAATCATGTCTATTCTATTCACATCATAAACACAATATTCTTTTTTTTTATTTAATCTTCTCAAATCCATTTAAATTTTTATTTGAAACACTTGATTCCAGTTAAATCTTTCTTAAATTAACTTCAAACTAAAAAACACCAAAATAATTGTCAGTATCAGCTGTGGTGAAAAATATTTTTTGGCGGGGAGAGGGGTCAATTTTTTTTTTTTAATTTTTAACTTCAGAGAACTTTACCTCGCTTATAATCCTTTTTCATCGTGCCTTTAAAAATTATTAAAGTAGAAGGAAAAAACATGTGAGGAATAAAATTAAAAAATTCCATCTCGTTGAGATTTTTTTCATAAAAAGAAAAACGAATCCTCACTTTAATTAAAAATACGTGTTTAAGAAGCCAATTCGAAAATCGTCTGCTTCTAAGTATCTGCAGACTCATAACAATTAATCGTATCGTATCGTTTCTGGTAATTTGTTCGATGGTTTTCCTTCCAATTTCATATGGTACTTTGTGGGTATATTCTTAACGTTTGTTTTTGTGTTTCGTATCATTTGAGGTTGACTTAATTGGTGATAAGAAAACTTTAATTACATTTTTTCCTTGAAATTATTTGGAGTATTCTAAATTAAAAGTCTTATCTAGAATTAATTTTAAAATGAGACTCATTTACGGCTGGATTTAATGGTGAAATGGAACGAGAAATTTTCAATGAAATAAGAGAAAACTGCATGTAATCTTTCGGATGCTCTTCAGAGAGATTAAATTAATAATAAATGTACCACTGGATAATATAAATGTTTCATTTTAAATAATGTTCAGAAAAGGGAATATGGTTTTTATGCTCCTCGTTATTTCCAAAATGCATTTTATATGTAACAAGATAGTGATAAAATGTATTGAAAATTTAATTTCATAAATTAAGTTTGTCCAATCAGTCAAAATACTTTAATTCATAACTAAACACGAGTAGCAATAAATTATTGTTGACAGAATTTTAAAAGTAATCAATCTTTATATTTGAATAAATAAAAAAAAGCACCAAAAGAATTTTTTATCAAACTTCGTTCTTGAAACAATTTACGCGAGAGACTTTTCTTATATTTTCTTATTTTACCACTTCTCTGGGTTTTTTACAATACTGTATGAATATGTATTGTCCTTTGAAGTTATTTTTTATACAAGTCCTACCGTTATGATTGATTAAAAATAGTTGATTGTATTCAAAAATAATCTTAGAGATTTCACCAGTTTATTTAAAAAAGAATTCAACTTACATTTTTCAAGTATATTTTTCTTACACACCACTAGTCTCCCCCTCGTCTTAAGTGGATGTCTACTCAACAAAAGAAACATATCCGAAAATTTCAAATCTAGGTGTCTAATGATTTTTTTTTGCAATACCTCCGTAACCACCCTAATGTAAACCGTTCTTTACTAGTCTCTACTCAACAAAAGAAACATCCCAGCAAAATTTCAAGTCATTAAGTGTGATAATTCTGGAGATATTGTGATGAGTGTATAAGTCTCTTTTCACCTACATAAGTAATAAATTTCGCACATTCAATTTTAATATATTAAATAATAATTCAGTCTTAAAAATTAGAGAAATTTTCACAATGAAAGAAAAAAGCAGATCTAACAAATAAAGAAAAAATTCACGAGTAAATTAGTTGATGATAAAGGATTAAAATTTGTTTTAAGTTAGTCCCAAAAAATTGTTATTCATTTTTATAGACATGTTAATTTTCAGGAAAAATACGATCAATTATTTTTCAAGAATCTCCTCAAGTTTGTAGTTTTAACTGAAAGAAATCCAAATAAATTGTGATAAAAAATGAATAATTTAAAACATCAAACATACAAAAAAACCCAGATGAACAATTAAATATAAATATAAGCACAAACATTGAATATCATTCTATTTTCCCAGAATTTATATTCGGTAAAAAAAATTTAAATAATAAGATTTATAATAGAGAAATAGAAGAGATTTAATAGACTAGATCCATTCAAATGTACATTAGGTACTGGTGAACAGAACTGTAGGGTAAAATTTATGAAGGTCGTTAAAATAGCAAAGAGATAAATGTTGGGTAGTTATTTTACTCCCAGTTTTTCTACATTATTGAAATCAAAACCAGAACTCAATAAATAATTGCAAAAAGTTTGGAAGAGATATTGGTCTAGAAACATATTGGGAAAAAAACTTTTTTCTTTTTGAGTTAGAAAATAATTACATCGAACAAAATTTTCTGAAAACAACTATATATTTTTCTCTTCTATATATGTAAAGGGGAAAAGCGACTCACTCCGGAACTATTAGACTTACAGACTTGAAGTTTGGTAGGCATGTTCCTCTCACAGAGTTGTAGAAATCCGCTAATAATGAATTTTGCGAAAACCGACCCGTAAGGAGCGTTGCGAGGACTTCAGGATTGTTATAAAATAAATATCCTAAATTTTGAACTATTAGACTTACAAACTTGAAATTTGGTAGGCACGTCCCTTTCATGGAGTAGAAATCCGTCACTAAATAGGTTTTGCAAAATCGACCCCCAAGCTGGCGGGTAACGACTAGTTATATATAGGAAGAAAGCGACTCGCTTATTCACTCCCACCCTCACTCACTCACTCATCAAGAAATATCAAAAAATTAAAGCTATAGTCTTGAATTTTGGCAAGAATATTTCTGTCAGTAAGTAGAGATCCATTAATAACGGGTTTTTCATAAATCGATTCCCAAAGAGGTAGCGGGGGCATTTAAGGTATTCGACTACGTTCGGAACCGTGATTTTTCAAAGCGCATAAATGGATAATTTTCATGATACTTAGTGTCACTTAGATTAGAATATATACATAAAATTGTTTTAAGGACATTTTGACAAAAAAAATTTATTTAAATATAATATTTTGGCAAAAAATTAACTTAGAATAATCTTTTTTCCAAATGTTCTCCTTTTGTGAAAAATGATTCTATTATAATAATATTTTGCCTGTATATAGCTCAGACCTCTCTACAGAGGCTCAACTAAAATTTTTGAAATATATAACTTAGAAGTGGGTTTATATTCACATTTTACGACAACAGAGGGGAGCAATTTTAAGAAAAAAACGCAAATAATTATTTCAATTGGCGGTAACTCTGAAAATAATGTGAATTTTTCCAAATTTCCAGTTGAGCCTCTGTACAGAGGTCTAAGCTATATACAGGCAAAATATTATTATAATAGAACCCCTTTTTCACAAAAGGAGAACATTTGGATAAAAGATTATTCTAAGTTAATTTTTTACCCAAATATTATATTTAAATAAATTTTTGTCAAAATCTCCTTAAAACAATTTTATGCATGTATTCTAATCAGAGTGACACTAAATATCATGAAAATTATCCATTTATGCGCTATTTTTAAAATCACGATTCCGAACGTAGTCGGATACCTTAAGATATAAATTCCCCGTTTCTAAACAATTAGACTTATAGACTCGAAATTTCACAGACATTTTTCCCGTGGAAAATGGAATTTGAGAAAATCGACTGTGACAGGTGGGGATCTACAAGGGCGCAAATAATAAATATACTTCTGTTTCAGAAATTCAAGCTCTGTCCCTTTTTAAATTAAGAAATGTATGCTATAAGAATATTTTTGAATCTAATTGAAAGATTATTTTGGTAGGACTTAGATAACAATAACCAAAAAAAAATGCATAGTCCTATAATGTCATGAAATATCCAGCAAAGCGGATGGATAACGGCTATGTATGATTTTTTTAATTAAGTTCTTTAAAAAAAATCTCTTTTTTATTTATCACCATTTTCATAAACATTCTCAAGGAATACTTAATTCCATTTCTTACTCGCTAATTTTCTTTTAGAATCTTAATTGTTAGTTTTTTTCTTAAGGTTATTTGTAAAAAATATTTTGTGTAGGTAGCCTTAAGGGGAAAATACCATTTCCAATCCTTTAAAACTTCGAAAATTCTAATTATATATCGGATGGTAACTATCATTTTAAGCAAATGATAATAATAATTCAAACATTGAGTTATTAAGCAGTTTTAATCGAATTTCTAGCTTAAAACCATTCTCTATTCTGATTTTACAACCAACGACTTTTACGTAATTCAGTTAAAAATAATTATAAATATCCAGTCAAAATGAGTTGAAGTAAAATGAACTCACGATGGTTTTTAAAAATAAAAGCATTAATAGACGTTTCAGTTTATTAAATTCTTAATTAATGTTTCTGCTCGAGTAAATAACTTAAGAATTCCTTAAATTAATAAGAACTTCCTTTCATTATAGGGCTATTTTTCCGCTAATTAGTTTGAAATTTTTAATGCATCCGCGTACTTAAGTTCCCAGTATTTCAGCATCTTACTGTAAGATTCTGTTTAAAGTATCTTCACTGAAAACCACACAAAAGAAAAAATATAACTCATTACATAATTTTAAAGAAAATTTCATACTTAGAGTAGGAAAGAATCTTTTAACTCATATATATCTCGTAGGAATATAAGGCTTAGGTTTCACTGAAAGAATCTTGTCATAAAAATAATACTTGTAGAATTATCAAATGTAAGTTAGACTGAAAAGTATTGAAAAGGGAGTAATACTTTTAGACAACTTTGAAATTTAATTAGATACGTTCCCCAAAGCAGCAACATATCTTCATATATTTCAATATGATTTTAAAAATATATATATTTAATTTCTTTTTTTTTGAAATTCACGAACTGAATATGCAATTTTGTGTACCATGGTACATTATCCAAACAATTACGCAAAACAAATATGTTCGATTCAAACATAACACGCATTAAGGAAATGTTTTATAATTTGTTGCTCTGTTAACTTATTTTTGAATTAATGTTATTCTTCTGCTACTTGAAGACTCAAGGGTCAAAAATAATTAGTTGGTACAAATCTTTAAAATTCAGAACCACGTGAGATGTAGGTTGAATAAAAAATTCAAAGTTATGTAATTCATAGAATTTTTTAAATTAAAAATACAATTTAGACATGTAGCATTTGTTTAAATTCACAAAAAGTTTTAAGTCATGACCAGTATAAAAACATTCTTTCTTTTTTTTTCCTTCAAAGAAATTTTTAATATTAGGTTGGAGAGAAAGAAATCCATTATACTTGCAAGAAACTCAAGACTATATTTAACATGTTTCGGATTGTCTGATTTGGGTCAAATATGCACCGTTTGGTTGCATAATTTGTTGTCATTTTAAAGGTAGCTTCATAATGATACTCTCATAGAAATCTTGCTCCTTATTGGTGAAAACCTAATAATTGATTTTCACAATCTTCTCTTGATTCCAATTTCTTATCACTCAGGAAGTTTTACAATGCGAGAAAATGGTGGTAATCACTTGGTACCAGGTCCAGACTATATGGTGGATGCATTAAAACTTCCCAACCAAATTCCCAGAGTTTCTGGCGATTCACTACAGATGTGTGTGGCTTGGCGTTGTTCTGATGGAACACAACACCTCTTCTGTTGGCCAATTCTGGCCGTTTCTGGTCAACAGCTAGGTTCAAACGGTCCATATGTTGACAGTAGATATCTGAATTAGTGTTTGGCCATACGGAAGCAACACATAATAAATGATTCATTTATCAGTAGAACCTTCCTAGCCGTTAGTCCTGGTTTGACCACCATTTGAGCTGCTTCACCGCGCTTTGACCACGATTTTTTTCGCACAGTATTGTCGCACCCATTTTCCATCCTCAGTCACCATCCGCTTAAGAAATGGGTCGATTTCATTCCGTTTGGCCAAGGCTTTACAGATAGAAACTCGATCCATCATGTTTTTGGTGCTAATTGGTGTGGCACTTAAACATCGAGCTTCTTTTTTAATCCAACTTTGCGCAAATGGTTTAAAACTTTTTTATGGTCTATCTTTAGCACCTGGACGATGCTACGACAACTAATATGCCGGTCACTTTCAATTATTTCCGTGATTTTATCGACATTTTCGACGACAGACCTGCCCGTGTGAGGTGCATCTTTAACATAAAAAAATGCCTGAACGGTATCGTCGAAACCAAAATTGCATGTAATTAGCTGTTACAATATTGGTACCATAAACCGCATTCACAATTTCAGCCATCTGGCTTGCATTTTCGCCTTTATCAAAGAAAAATGTAAAATGTACCGAATTTTCTCTTTGTTGACTTCCATTTTTAACACCCTGTAAGTCAAAACTGAATGGACCAAACAAAAAATAACAAAAGAATTTTTTTAGTGTAAAATGTCACCTTGACAACTAGCATCAATTTGATATTGTTTGATCGATACTTCACGAAATATCGACACTTCAACCACCTACCAAAAAAATAATGGATTTTTTCCCCAACCTAGTATAATTTACAGATAAAAGTGTCGAGGAATGGGAGAGAGAAGAGAGAAAAAATGGGAGAGAGAAGGGAGAAAGAATGGAAGAGAGAAGAGAGAGAAGAAAAAAACCTTGAAATTTTAGAACTAATTATTATATGCATTTCTCAAAAAGTTTGTCCAAAAAATCACAATAATTTAAAAGCTCTTTCGCGTCCCAAAATGAACTTTAATCGCCCGCCATCTTAGTCCAAATAACAATGTTGTCAATTTAAAAAAATAATAGATATCAAGTAAGTAAATTCATTGCGGTTATTTAATTTAAAAATAAGATAAAAGTGTTAAGGAGTAAATACAAATAATGCTTTTAAAGTTATCAATAATGTATTAAAATAAAATTCCGATCTGTTATTTTCTAAAAAAATTAATGAAAAAGAAAAATTAAATTAGAAAATTATAAAGAAAAATTCTTAGCTTTTTGCTTACAATAGAAGTTCCTCTGAGGTTCAAGGAAATGTAAAAACTGTTCTATTGCTGGATTTGTGCAGTTTTCTCACTCATAAACTTCGTGAGGTAAGAATATAATTGTGGTTCTCACTCACACACACATTTATATATTTATCATTAAAATTCGAAAGCTTTTCCTGTTTTCTGGAATCCAGATTCTCTGTCGCTCAGAATTTCTAATTAATGCAATACGCATTCATTCATATCTTTCGGCATTCACAAATAATTCCATTACTCGATTTCTTTTTAACCACATGCAGCATTCTCATAGATCCTGCATTCCACATTTGCACCATTCAGTCCTCTATCCATCATACACAACTGTATCACAGACATTTTCCCCTTTCGTTTCAAGTAATAAAAAAACCCAAACCATACTGTTGTAGATAATTCAAAGGCACAAGCGTATATAACGGAAAATAAAGAGAAGAAATGTTCAACCAAAATAATGAAAACCTGTAAATTCAAGAACAATAGATATTTTTTTCAAAATAATGATAAAGTGGTTAATCTAAAAATCGTCTGCCTTTTTAAAAACATCTGCACATTTTAAATAACGAATAGCAATTAAGTTTATAGAACACGTGACCTCGAAATACATTTCTAAGTATATCGGTTATAAAATTAAATACTCTTCCAGAATAAAATCTTTATCTGACCATGAAATCTATATAAACATCGCCAAATCCAACTGGCATCCTAATCTACACTGCAGTTTAATTTACAAAATAAAAAATGTCCAACATAAAATTAATCAAAATTTTGAAATTGTAAAGCAAAAAAATTAGTGCAAATAATTTCTTTCTTGTTTCGTAAATCATTTTCTAAAGCAAAAAAATTAGTGCAAATAATTTCTTTCTTGTTTCGTAAATCATTTTCAAAAAATAAGATCAAAAGTTGCTTTTGTAGATACGAATGCGTAATAAATTGAGCCTCAAATTCCGAATGAAACAAAAAAAGCTGTATAAATACTATAAATTTCATCCTTAACACCGATAAGAAATAAAAATTACATATCTTTCATTTTAATAAACATAAAATTTTCATTACGTAACTCATAATTACATTAAATAATTAATTGAGCTAAATTAAACCCTACAGATTTTGTAATAATCTTTGAAAACCACAATTCCGTTGCATATTGCTCTGTTATTTTTAAGTCATACGGACTTCTCTATGGCATTGATATCCACGTCGAAGGATTTCGCTATAATGCCGAAAAGATGACGGGAATCATTAGTATAATGCATTTCAATTCCTTACATTAGTTAAAATCGTTTGCGACAGTATTTGTATCTCCGTAAGGAATATTATCTGAATAAATGGAATATGTCATTTATTTTTCGTTCTGTCATGACTTAGAATAATTCCCTAGCATCTATATCATAACTCGTAAAAACAAAAGATGAAACATACAACTCTAACTATATTAGTTATTGATTAAGCTTAAAACGTGGCACTCGATGTAAAATTAGAGTTCTTTATTTAAACTGAAAAGTTTCGTAATTCTAATCAAGAGATCAAAAAGGCTTAGTTAAAATATATCAATAGGATTAAATAAATGTATTTCACGACAGCATTTCATTCTCCATGTAAAATAAATTTTAATGCGATACATTTTAAATTAACGAGAAATTATATACCTGTATTAAAATTGATTATAAATGTATTTTTTCCTATTATTTCCTAATTGTAGACAATTTATAAACCACTGTCTTAGATTTATGTGTTTGAGTCTTTGGGTATCCGACTACGTTCGGAATCGTGAGTATACAAAAGCGTGTAAATGGATAATATTTATGATATTTAGTGTCACTTAGATTAGAAAATGTATATAAAATTGTTTTAAGTATTACAATAAAAAATGATTTAAGTACAATATTTTGATAAAAAATTAACATAGAATGACCCATTTTCAAAATATTCTCCTTTTGTGAAAAATGCTTCTATTATAATAATATTCTGCCTGTATATAGCTCAGACCTCTGTACAGAGGCTCAACTAGAATTTTTGAAATATATATCTTAGAAATGGGTTTATCCATGTTTTACGACAACAGTGGGGAGAAATATTTTAAGAAAAAAACGCCAATAATTATTTCAAAGGGCACTAACTCTGAAAATAATGTGAATTTTTAAAAAGCCATAGTTGAGCCTCTGTACAGAGGTCTGAGCTATATACAGGCAAAATATTATTGTAATAGAAGCATTTTTCACAAAAGGAGAACATTTGGAAAAAACGTTATTCAAAGTTAATTTTTCGCCGAAATATTGTATTTAAATAAATTTTTTTGTCAAAATGTTCTTAAAACAGTTTTATACATGTATTCTAATCTAAGTGACACTAAATATCATGAAAATTATCCATTTATGCGCTTCTTTAAAATCACAGTTCCGAACGTAGGCGCATACCTTAAATAAAACTGCTTAAATGATTATATTGCATATATAGTCAATCGCTCATCACGGAACCTCTGGAATTTTTAAATCTGCAGGCTTGAAATTGTACAGGCATATTTCTTTTATTGAGTAGAGATTCAGTGAGAATGGGCCGCCGTAGGGGTATAAGAAAGAAAGTGAAGATTTGTGAAAATATAAGAAAGGCAGAAAAGTGGTCTGTGAGACAAGAAGGGTGGCATAAAATAAAAATAATAAAGATACATAAAGCCTTCTTCTGGGTATGTTACCCAAAATATAAACCTCGTGGGAGAAAGAAAAGATCTATCGGATACTAATTCTGTACATAGTTAAAAAGTAACATTCATTTTCTCAGAGGCTTAGGTGTCATTTTTATCCTGGGAACATATTCCAAAACACACGATGTTCAGCCCAATAATTCACTACATTAATGTAGTGAAATGTTTAAAATATATATACAGTGAAATACGTTTAAAGCGAAAACTCTTAACACGAAAAGATTTCCCTTCAGGGAATGAACAAAATACGGAAAACACCAGCCATGCAGGCACATCACCCGAAGAATTCTTTGCAGTAAGCGATAATGTGTATATATCCTCAATTATGGCAGACAAAGACATTTTGGAGTTTGCTCAAAGCTCAAATATATTATTGATGTAGTTTCCGACGATGGAAATCAAACGTCATCCGAATTGTAGAACATCATGCAAAATATGTGTAGTAATTTACACACATATGCCAATGGTGAATAACAAAAAGGATGACGTCAAGCCATTTGATGCAAAAAAAGGCAAAGCAAAGAAAATATATATATCAGGTTGTTTTCCAAAAATTCAATAAATGTTTTGTTTTTCAAATCCTTGAAAATTTTGTGTTAAATTTTATTGTAAATGTTTTCACACATTTCATTAATTTTTATTTAATACATGTAAATAAAATGTAAAAGTAAAAAAAACATATATTCAACAAAACTAAGTTTATTAAACTTAATTGTGTTGAATATAAGTTTTTTTGCAATATTTTTTAACACAAAAAAATATTTCAGTCCCCTCAGTTTCGTCTTAAGCGATTTTCAATCTAACGTTGAACCTGTTTTTGTGCGGTAGATAGGGACCGCATAAAAAACACACACAAAAAAAATTCAAAAATTTCATAAATTCTTCAATATAATGAACTAATTCGTGGAGATATTACAAAAAACTTTTTTATGCGGTGGATAGGGACCGCATAAAAAAATCGCATTTATAAAATATGCCAATTATTTACGAAATTTATGTAAGAATACTTCCATAACCAAATAAATAATTAAATATTACACATGGAAAAATTTTTAAAACATAGTTTTTCGTTGTTTACACGGATAATTTTCAAAATGCACATACATAATTCATTGCTACTCATCGCAATCCAAATCCCTGTAATGAATAAGTTCAAAATCGCTTTCGTCGCTTGAAGATACAATTTCAATTGATTTATTTTTTTGCCAACATAAAGTAAGATAAAGGTTTTTGTGACGAAGTTCGGGTGGTCAATTGCTTTTAAATATCACGATAACCAGATATACATGATTGAAACCCTTTTTGGAATGTTATACTCATTTTCTTAACTGGTATCTGTTTTAAGAAAATACTTTTCTAATTTGTTGGAAAGCTGGATCCCTGCATATTGTTGTTCGCTCTCAAAGAATCTGGCTTCTTGTCCGTCTTCATAATTTATCAAATTATTGATAATGTCACTGTCATTGAAAGTTTCGTCTTCAGTCAAGCTAGGGCTACTGAAGCGTTGAGAGAAAGCAACTGAATGCTCATTGTCGGGAGACTGTTTATAACAAATGAGCCGAGCGTCTGGAAGTGTCTACATTTCAGTGGCGTAACGTACCCCTCCGCATCACGGGGGGGGCAGGATTCTATGAGCCCAAGGCTTGACTAACGCCGAATATGTATTTACCCAATTTATAAAATATTTAAGGCGAAACCTGACTTTCAGGAGGGAGGGGGTTCTAACATTATTCGTTACGCCACTAGTAATTAGATAGAAAACATTACAGTGGCGCCAAAGCTATTGAAATTCATACACCGCATAAAAAAATTTCGCACATAAAAAATCGCACAATAAGAAAATCGCATAAAAAAGACCGCACAAAAACAGGTTCGACTGTATATTGCCATACGAAAGATGTTATGTTTTTTTTCGTATGAAAAAATTTTTCATTCACAAGGTACATGGGAAAACTGAAAGCTTCTTCAAAATACTCTTATTGAATAAATGGAACACCTTTTACCCCATTTTTTCTCGAAAGGGATGAAATAGATACTAAAAATCTTTGACAAATATTAGAGCTCGTGCAAGACAATCTCTATATAAAGAATATAATGTATTATGATAAAATACTTAGACAATGTTGTAAAGTGTTTATTTTGGTGAATAATGAACAAGAAAAGTATGCTGACATTTTTCATGCTCTAATCTGTAAGCAGAAATTTTAACAATAAATTTATCCGTAATATTTTCCTTTAGGATATTATATAATTCATGCTTATAAAATGTACTGTTTTTGACGGCACATGATTCATTTTGAATTCGTCTCAGCATAGTAAGTAAAAAACTATCTCCTAAGTAAAAAGAGATAGTTAAAGTCTTATTTTTGCCTAAAAAAAGAGATTTTGCGGGTTTTTTAAAAAAGATTATTTGGAGGTATAATCATACAATTCTTTGTGAACAATGTAATTCAATGAAATTAGGCATTTATACACCGTAAATAAAAGTGCTCAAATTTTAAAGTCTATCCTTTATTTGCATGATGATGGAAATTTCCATCGTAACACTTAGTGAACAAAACATTCTGCTTAAAACAGGTGTACTGTTAATAGGTTGTTGCTAAGAACTGTTTTCACGAATATTACGTAATTGGAACACAGTTGACAAAAAAAATCCAGTGTCACAATCATTGTAAAGGGTTTGAACCTGTCATTTCGCTTTTTGTTGTGGTTGAAAGAAACGTGCGATTTCTTGAATATTTTAATCTGAGATTTGTTGCTAATAAAATCGACAATGAGTGGAAAAATAGGGGTTTTTTGTGTTTCTGTTTGTTCCTGTGCAATATATTGCAGTGTGTGTGTGTGTGTGTGTGTGTGTGTGTGTGTGTGTGTGTGTGTGTGTGTGTGTGTGTGTGTGTGTGTGTGTGTGTGTGTGTGTGTGTGTGTGTGTGTGTGTGTGTGTGTGTGTGTGTGTGTGTGTGTGTGTGTGTGTGTGTGTGTGTGTGTGTGTGTGTGTGTGTGTGTGTGTGTGTGTGTGTGTGTGTGTGTGTGTGTGTGTGTGTGTGTGTGTGTGTGTGTGTGTGTGTGTGTGTGTGTGTGTGTGTGTGTGTGTGTGTGTGTGTGTGTGTGTGTGTCGAATATACCTCAAATAACCTTTCCAAAATTCAGCCATTTAAATCAATATGCAGTTGTTCCACTTCTTATTTATAACTAAATGTTTTTGACAATATCTGTTTCGTTTTATTCTGATTTTGCAGAGAAATTTAGAAGAGAGATACAGTGGAGATTACTCAGACCAGTTAGAAGGTGCTTGGCTATCAGAAGAAGGTCTTGACGACGAGACCGCAAATGTAAATGAAATTTAAAAGTAATAATTTCTATTATTTTTCAATTATCAAGATTAAAAAAGATATAATATAAGAAAATTGATACATATATATATATATAAATATATCAATAAGAAAGATATATTATTTTTTATTTATTGTATATTGAGCTTAACATGTAAATTTGCATGATCATAGATATTTCCCTTAAATTGTTTTTTTTAATTATTTTATATTATATATTTATACTAGGTTTTTTTTACCATTTTTGCTTTAATGTAGAGTATTAATTATATCACTCAGATTAATTTTACAAAAAAAATCAATCAAATAAGGATTAGGTAGAAGTTTCAAAAAGCAATACTAATTGTGAATACCCTCTAAATACCAGAACTGTTAAATTTTGTCAAAAGTACTACATCTAGAGAAAACATTTGTTCAGAGAATTTCACTGACACGAATCCGCCTTCATCACCAAAATCCTAAGCGAATATTCAATATGCTCAGATTTACAGATCACACACAATTTCACCTTTCCATAGTAGAAATATCATATAAATCGAATTTTACCTAAAGGCTTATCCAGTTCGCATTACTTCAGATGTCCAGAACTCCACGGCTTTCCGTGGAAAGCGAGAACTCTTCCAAATTAGCACTCTCATCAGAGACCAAAGATATGCAGATTACGTTCGAAGCACAAGCAGACGGATCTTAAAAGCTCTCCAAGACTGATTTATTTTAAGTGGTGGGATATTTACATCTGAGGGAAGCGGTAGGATATCAGATGATGCATGTAGGATAGAAAACCGAGCCTCTACAAAATATTCCACTTATTTATGGTATATCTTCTCTTAGAACTTTTATCCCTTTTGAAATATTCAGGCTATTCCGCAAGGGCTGCAGAATTTTGTCTCGCGTTCGTTTGTGTATGATTCATTCGGCTTTGGCTGTAAACATGCATTGCATAGAACGTTAGAGGTAATAGACATTAGTGTTTATGTCAGCGTTTCTCAAACTGTGAGGCGCTCCCCTCTAGGGGGCGCGATAACCCTGCGAGGGGGGCGCGAGCATATTGAAAATAAAAGGTTAAAAAAATAATTTTCTGGAATGAAGTAAAAAACAAAATGCTTTCTGACATAATAAAAAATACACATTTACTCTGTTATAATTTATTTTTATCATCTGGTGATCATCAAAAATAAAAGATTCCACTTCAAACGCTCATATGCTATCTTTGATCCTATAACCAAATAAAAAAAGACATTTTGTTAGCTTTGTTGTAATCCCACGATGAGAGATTTTTTTATTACGTTTCTTTTAATCCCTAAAATACTGCTTTTGATTATCATATATTTGACCTTCAAATTTACTGGTATGTTTCACTCCGTCTCTTTTTCTGTTAGGAAAGTTGTAAATAATATTTTTCTGTTGCTTTTTTCCCCATGTGAATGAGGTTTATGATATATGGATAAGCATTTGAGAGCACTTTGAAGGATTATTTGAACCAAGATGCATTTTTATGAGTATCCTGAAACAAATAATGCATAATGAAAAACGTTTTACACATTTATTTTTTAGAACTGACATCCAAAGTAAGTAAGTTTATTTTCTCTTAGTTAAATTATTCACTGGAATTGTGATTTTTATCGTGTAAAGTAATAATAATTATAAAATAAATTATAGTTTAAAAACAAACTAAAAAAACACGCTTGTATAGTGAATCGAACTAAAAAGTAAAAAAATAATAATGTATATTAATTAAAAGTAACATATACAAAATTTAATACTTATCTTGTTAATTTGTACGTGTTATAATTATGATCGTATAAAAAACATTTAGCGCCAAAAAGTGCATTATTTTTGCATTCAATACATTATTATTTGGGGGGGCGATAAAAATTAGGATTGAAAATTGTGTCGCTAGTAGTGAAAGTTTGAGTACCGCTAGTTTATGTGTCTAAAGAGAAAAAGCGCCATAGACGAAATGTCAGTCGTTATAGTAAAACTATAAACTCATAAACTTTAAAGAGGGTTTAAACATATGAATTATTCAGTGTTTCTTAATTTATTTCTATATTTTACAGAAGTATTCGTGCCAATAATTTTCAAACTGTAATAGGAGTACTCCCAGAGATTATGGAAGATGAACACATGGTTAACACTTAACATATTATTCTCAACTTGTAACCACGGAAGCCTAGTAATCATGACCACGAGCTCGAGGTCGACATTGTCGAGTAACGGGCTTAACGGGGTTCACCCATTTAATGGTTTCAAAAAATCCTCTCTCCAAAAAAAATTCTTTCATAAATTGCTCCCTTAACATGTATAGAATACGGTGGCAAAGTTATTTTTTTAAGTCTGAAGTCGTTATGAAGAAGCAGGCGTAAGAAGAGCAGCTGTTCGTAGCGCTAAGTTAGGATTTTCATTGTTTTAATCGGACATGAAACTTTTTAAATGCGTTTTTCTCAAAACTATGTTTTTCAAACTTTCCTCCGTCATATCTTAAAAACGGTTTGACCGAATGACTTCAAATTTATAGCACATATATACTCATCAAATGAACTATGATCATTCCAAAATTCAAAAGAATTCTATTTTATATAACAAAAACGTAAAAAGCACCATGAAATTCGAAACTTTTTCTTCGGAAGTCTACCCAAAATCCAATTTTTGATATTTTCAATTAAATGTAGTGTAGTTCATCTGGTACATTTAAGCTCATGGATTAAAAAACGCCGCTAATTTTTTTTTTATTTCAGATAAACCAATCAGCCGGAATCGTGGAGGAAAGGAACGTCCACATTCTCGAGGCGGGTGCGTTCAAAGCGCTCATGTTCTGTTGGATATTTTTGGCTAAACATTTATATATACATACTCTTTTTTTAAAACACATATAAATAAATAATAAAAAACTTCAAGTTCTATCTTTTTACTGATCGTCGAGTGAGTGAGTGAATATTAACGTCGCACTGTTCGGCTACACGAGGACTTTTGGCAACGAACCACGTAAATTTGAACCATGGGCAAGTGACGTGGACGACACCTGAGCTGACACCCTCCTCTCCTAACTACCACACCAACGGGTGGACGTTTGAGTTCTCGACAGATTTAACGTGCATCGCTGCCCTACACGGCGGGTCTTTAGTGGTACTGAGCTGGAACTCGTGACAAGGCCAGCCACGATTCGATATCTTGACCGCTCGGCTACCGCGGCCACTTACTGGTCGTCGAGAAAAATTACCTGAGAATGCTTAAAAAACAGGCCATCGCATGAGTAAACCCCTTTAAGTCCTGATGTTACTAAAGACCCGCTGTGCAAAAAAGCTGAAGCACGTTAAATCTATCGATGGCTTGTTCCTCACGTTAGCGTGATATGGAAGTTAGAAGAGTGGTAGCAATCTCAATTGCCGTCCTTGTCACTGGTGCGTAGTTCAAAATTACAAAGTCTATCACCAATTGCCCTAATGTTGCCTTAGAATTCGACAAAAATACACACTCATTCACTTTAACCCAGTGTTTCTCAAAGTTCCAATACTCGCGACACAATATCCAATCATTATTTTCATCGCGCCCCCCCCCCATACAATAACAATGTACTGAATTCAATAATACTATAATTTGACGCTAAAGCTACGATACAACTTTAACCTCTTAAGCCCCCCCCCATGTATATAAACGTTTCTGTAAGCCAAAGCCTTTATTTCTCCAGACGTATATACGTCTTTCCGAAGTACAATTTTTTCTGTGCACTGCTATCCGTAAAATTATTCCAAGATTTTGGAATTCAATAAAAGGACCTTGACAATGTTTTCAAAGGATTTACTTATTCCAGATTATTTTTGCTCCTTTATTCCTCCCCCAATACATCACATACGTGAGCCTACGTTGAAAATGGTTGGCATGGGGAAGTGAATCACAAGACTTATGATCGGCAGTCAAGATTTAATTATAAACCGCACAAAAATTATCAAGATAAATGTTAATTTTTGTTATAAATTAAAAATATGACAAACCCATGGGGGGGGGTCACTGGTAACTAATAAACTTGTTCTTAACTTAGAATTGTTTAATTAATTAATTATAAAATATACATTGTGTAGCTCTGATATATTTATAAGTGTAATATATCAGTGTAAATGTGTATTTTATTTTTTATTATGTCAGAATGTATTTTGCTTGTTTACTTTCAGTAAATTAATAATTTTTTTAAATAAGCTTTTGTTCTCAACTTTTCAATAGGCTCGCGCCCCCCTTGTAGAGTTCTCACGCCCTCCAAGGGGGGTGCGTCCCACAGTTTGAGAAACACTGCTTTAACCTATTTACTCAATAGAAAATGCATTTTTGGGGTTATATTGAGTCTTTAGTCATTGTCACAGATTACATATTACAGAGTTGTCAAAATTAAGCTTTCTTGATTTAGAGAGATATGCAGGATGTGTGTGTTATAAGAGTCATAGTATGACATTTGGGCAACAAAAACATCAGATAAATTTCTACATAAGAACTTTACTTCAGACAAAGTTGTGATTTATTAAAAATAGTATAAAAAGTTGTCGATAGGTGGCACTGCCGCACGTTAAAACGTTCCACAATTAGTATATAAATGTGCGTCCCGTGGTTCTCCAAAAACATTTCAATCGCAAAACAGTGCGTTCCACAGTGTAATACAAGTAAACATTGACTTCATGAAAATTGTGAGAAACACAGTTAACTACCACACCACACCAATGGGAGGACGTTTCAGCTCTCGACGGATTTAACGTGCATCGCTGCCCTACACGGCGGGTCTTTAGTGGTACTGGGCCCGAACTCGTGACAAGGCAAGCCACGATCCGATACCTATACCACTCGGCTACCGCGGTCCAAAGGTTTGAATCTACGAGTAAATTGTTTATGTATAAAAAAGTAATACGCGCTCATCTATGCAGATGTAAGTGATTCACACACACAATTCAATGTCCAGGATTAATGAGCACCTTTTTTGGTACTTACGTATGATACCGTCGATCGATTTTGCCAAGCGAAAAGACATCACCAATTCAAAAATTGTTCCCAAATGCTGTTGTTGTCGTGTGTTTCATACTGGTATACATACGAAAGACAGATGAACAGAAACATACAATACAAACACAGATGAATATAAACTTTTATTACAAACGATAATCCCAGCGCAGAGAACAGAAGAGACTTTCCATTCGAAACGGGAATCCATTTCAGGCGAAAGGACGACTTCTTTTCCCGAAGATACATCCATACCTTATTCGGGATCCGAACCCACTCGAGTACAAGCCGAGTGTTATAACCACCGTACTAAGTAGGACGGCGCCAAACTAAAACATCATTATAATAACTGTATTTGAACAAGTGCAGGAACTATTTCCACTAGTGGCTATACATCGCGGCATTTGTCGACAATTTTTACTTGGCAAATTTGGTAAACGGTGTAACAACTTTTAGACAACATTAACTAATATTTTTATTTACATGCTAATAGTCTGTATATTATTATAATAATGAATTTCAAGCATATTATTTTATTAAATAACACAAAGTAAAATGTGTCCTAAAAAGAATCGAAATTCAAAAGGATTAAAACGATGTATAATTTTATAACTTGATCAATAATATTTCACTTAAAAGAACTTCAATGTATATATAGATACAAAATGGTACATTTTTACTAAATAACAAGTCAGATAAGTAAAATTGCTTGTCGTAGAAAATTTCCTTCTTAAACGCTTACTATGAATCAAAAGGGAGTTAACGAAAATTTAACTCAAGTCTGACACAAATTAAACAATACCAGAGAGAAGATACGAGCAATTCCGTAAATGAGTTCCTGTCGTGAAGCATAGTACTAATGAAGATTAACAATCACTCTACACGTTTCTAAATTCAGTCGAGTATGCAAGTATAAAATTGCAAATTTGGTGAAATATTAAATGAAGGTTAATAAATATGCGACGTATTTGTTACTTAATGTGTCAAGTAGAAAAATTCTGCTTTATCAACATGGACGTAAATATTATAAATTTAGCAGTTTTTGTTAGCAATCTTATGAAAATTTTCAATAGAAGAATAGTTTTTTTCTGCTTCAAAATTAGAACTGCTAAAGTAATAAGTGTTACTAATACTTTTTTAAATGTATTTTTATGATGAGGTTGGATTATCGACAATATAAAACAGATCAAAATCATCAACCAACAAAATGGAAAGATGCTTCATCACAAAAAAAAGTTTTAAAAAATGGTGCATAGCATACCGTGATCCACAAGCTAAATTTTGTAAACAATCATTTTAAGTTTCTTCTTAGATCAGACATTCATTCATTGTTTAATATAAAATGCATTTAAAAATATTACTTACTCCACTCATTTTAAATGTCCATAAGTTACAATTGTACGACTATTCTTTTTCCAATTCCTACTCCCCTATATTAGTTCACTCTCTCTCCCTATATATATTTATTTATATACATATATCTCGTTCAAATTTTTAGTTGTTAAAAAATACTTCTTTATTCATCCATTTAAGTTCAAAAACATTTTTTCAAACTTGTAGTGGATGATACTTAATGTTAATACCATTTTTTCAAATATTAATTTATTTTATTTTTTAATTTTAAATTTATTCTGCGTTATTTCTGATGAAGTTAGATTTATCTGCAGCAGATGGCGTCAGGAGGCTTTTTTAACAAAAGGAATTGACGGCAAAAAAAATTATATTACTTGTTTTTGCGACTTTTTTTATTTCGTGAACTTGTGAATCAAAACTCTGATTACTGTATCTTCCCCGCTTACTGCTTTGGTGCGAGTGAAATTTAAAAAGGTCCGGTACTCAAAAAAGTAAATATTTACTCTCACTAAAAAACACAAGATCTTGCGTTATTTTATTGAAAGTTTAAAAAACTTTTTTGAAATATATCGGAGTGAAATTTACAAGATATATAGAGATTTTATTTTTTTTTAAGAAAAAAATCAGATAAATATTGAAATAGCGTTTTATAACATTTTTGTAAAAATAATATCACTCTCTCTTAAGTTACTTATGCTATTACTAATATACAGAGTGTTTTTTTTCCAGGTATAGAAGTTTAAGTTGGCATTACTTTCCAAGCTGGCGACCGATTTAACAGCTGTCAAGTGATTTATTCTCAGTTTGGTTTGGCACAATTCATCATGAATAGACTCACGCCTGAACAACGCTTTCAAATTGTGCAATTTTACTTTGAAAATAATGGTAGAGATTTTCATAAGCGAATTTTGTTTAGCGATGAAGCGCACTTCTGGTTGAATGGCTACGTCAACAAACAAAACTGCCGCATTTGGAGTGAAGCTAATCCACAAGTGTATGTCGAAACACCGTTACATCCAGAAAAACTGACTGTTTGGTGCGCTTTATGGGCTGGTGGAATCCTTCTTCAAAAACGATGAAGGCCACAACGTTACACTCAATGGTGATCGGTATAGAACCATGATTACTAACTTTTTCATTCCTGAATTGAACAATCATGATATCCAGGATTCATGAACCAACAAGACGGCGCAACATATCACACAGCTCGTGCCACAATCCATTTATTGAAAGACACGTTTGGTGACCGCCTAATTTCACGTTTTGGACCTGTGAATTGGCCTCCAAGATGCTGTGATTTAACACCGCTAGACTATTTTTTGTGGGGCTATGTCAAGTCATTGGTCTATTCGGATAAGCCACAAACACTTGACCATTTGGAAGACAACATTCGCCGTGTTATTGCCGATATACGGCCACAAATGTTGGAAAAAGTCATCGAAAATTGGACGTCCAGATTGGACTACATCCGAGCCAGCCGTGGCAGTCCTATGCCAGAAATCATATTTAAAATGTAATGCCACAAGATTATCTTTCGAATAAAAAAAATTCATGTCAATCGAATAATACATCGTTGTTTCATTGCAATTTAAAGTTCTATACCTCTCAAAAAAACCTTTATATATTTGTATACTTGATACATTTTAGTACATGAAAAAAAATCAAACGACACAGATTGAAAAAACTAAATTTTCTTAAGCGAAAAATAAATTTATAATATAGAACATCCTTTCATCTTAATTTATCCATAAAAAAATTTAATATGACAATTGATATTTAAAATAAAATATATATAAGGAATAGTCTATTTAATTTCCCACCCCTCCGAAACATTATGGTGCCGTGTTAGCCTAGTGGTCATAGTGGGATTGATGTGCTCAACTCCGTGTAGAAGGGCTGGTGCACATTAAATCTGATGTGGCATAAAGTCTTCCCGTCGATGTGGCGTGGTAGTTTGGGGAGGAGTTGCCGGCTCAGGTGCCATCCTTGTCACTTGACCATAGCTCGAAATTTCGAAGACCGTCGCCAATAGGTCTTTCAATGCTTTATTGCGTGACTCACACAAACACTCACTCCAAAATATTTTGAAATATAGTAAGCAGTTTAGTCTAAAAACTGCAACAATGTATTGTAACATGTCAAGGACTCTTTTATTTAAAAACTCTATAAAACTTTTATTAATATAATTACAAAATAACTTACTTTTAAAATTTTTAAGACAATTTTTAATTAAAAATTTGATTTAATATAAAGTTTTTATAAGGCAAGTCATTTAAAAATCATTAAAAAAGTCATTCCATTAGGTAATTAATAATATCTATAATTAACTACTTAATGAAATTTAAATACTTGCATCTAACATACATTGTAATGAGGAAACCAGAAAACCAAAATATACTAACTAAACAATTCTATAGGATTAAAAATACATCAACAATGCAAAACTGCTAGAATCTTTTAAATGTCTCTAGTTAGTCGACGATTAAAAATATATTTATATACAAGTTTATACAAATATTTACTATTGTCACAAGAGTCCTAAATGCATATTCATTTGAATTTACTGGTCAATTTCCATTTACCATTGTAGAATATCATCTAAATCGAATTTAATCTGAACGCTTACCCGGAGGACATGTCTAGCACTAAGGCTTACCACGAAACACGAGAAACTTCTCCCAAATTAGTAAGCTCATCAGAGACCAAAGATATGCAGATTATGTACAAAGGGGGACACATGCGAGCTTTAAAAGCTCTCCAACTGATTTATTTGAAGCATATGTACATCTTGGGAGAAAGTCTCAGAACACTAATATAATGCAAGTGGGATACAAAACCAGTCTTTAAGAACGTACTTTTCTAGTATATGATATATTTTAACAGAAATTTTGACCCAAATACTTCAGGAAAGTTCAGCACATCAAACTAAAGGCCCTACAGGGCTAACTAGAATGGATTTAAGTTTATACGGCAAGCAATAATAATATTTTTAGAAACGTACGTTTACATTAAAGAATAGTATATTCTAAAATGATTACTCAATATTGCTGCTTGATTGGTATATATAGAGATTAGGAATCTGTGTATACAAAACTACACGAAAGCCATTCGTGTAATCAGTGTGCAAAATGATAACCAAGTGTTTTCAGCCAATCAGTTCAATATCTCATGTGACGTCACAGTTACGCGATAAAAGCAATCGTGTTTACAGCTAATCAGTTCAAGCGCTTCCTCGTTGCCATTATTTGATCTTTTCAGAAACATTCTGATAAAAAATACAAATATGTCAACTACAAAGATGCACCTAAAAACAAAATGTCTTTTACTTAAAAGTGCATGCATTAAATTCGATTTTTTTTTAATTTTAAAATCTTTTGATGAAATTTATTTTTTATAACAATTGAGCATTTTTACCCAATTATAAATTTTTAAATTTTACCAAAGTTTTATAAATAGAACAACAAGTACAATTAGTTTGATGTTTGTTTTGTATTTAAGAACACGTGTTTGTCTTTATCATGTGACCGTCATGAATTGAGCTCATTCTATATGAAAACTATCAGACAGCTAGTATTTACTGATTTTCTATTAATGTCACACTTCAAAGCATCGCAAGGGTTATTGGCAATGGACCTCATAATTTTGAGCCACGGCCAAGTGACAGAAGAAATTGAGCAGGCATTCTGTTTTTCAAATGGACGTGTAACCAAGTGGTCATAACACGTGGGTTTTATTAATTCCAACGCGTAGGATTTATGATTTTTGCCTTATTTAAAACAGGGAAATTATTTATAAATCTTCCATTTTCTTTTTTTTAATTAACTGCAACAAAAATTGTAATAATTCACAGCAGTTAATATAGATTCTGTATGCTACCATTACCTGATTCTGACTGTTCTAAGTATTTGCACTAAAATTACACAGTAAATAAATTAAAACTTCGATCTGTAACTACATAATTGAATCAACTAGAATATTATGAAAAGTCTACTTAGAAATGTATGCTATTTAAGAAAGGTCACTGCTTCAGAGAAGTTAGAATTATTTCGAGTTGTGATGAAACGGAGCTTAAGGAAACAATCTGTATTTATGAAGCTAAAAAAAAACATTTGAGTAACAATACATTCAATAAAAAAATTTTTACAGAAAAATTTGTAGAAATTAGTATTTATGAAAGCAAATTTAATTGCGCCTTCTTTGCAGTAGATATTTTATAAAATACAATGAGAAATATTTTTTATCATTCATATATTAAATTGGCTTTACAATAAATCCATTTTGAAATTTCATTGCAAAATAATTTTGAAAATATTTTTTTAAAAAAATAACTCCCTTTTCAATCAACTTGTGTGTAAATAATTGCTCAAAATTGTGGGATAATTAAATGGTTTAGTAAATATTAATTATTGATCATTTTGTTCTAAATGCAATTAATTCTATTCAACGGGGACTCATTAAGAGTAGGTTATTTTTAATCCATTTGGAAATTAATCTTTTATTAAATCTAAAACTAAAACAATATTTCTTTCAATATTTTTAAAAGTTGAGCAGAGAAATAGGATGTTATCTATTGCATATGATTATCCTATTATGTATAATTTATCCAAGTCAATATGTTGTAAATCGCAATGATAGTTCAGAAAATAGTAGTAAATTGTTTTCAAATATGTCAATGGGTGATCGCGCAACATAACTTTTTGATGCCCATTTAGAATTTATAAACATGAATTAGGAACTATATGAGTCTGCCGCTAGTTAGGTTATGGTAAGTTAAAGTAAAGGTTATGTTGACAGCATTTTAGAATTTTCAAAGAGTATTCACCTTCGATTCCTGAAACGGAGTGAATCTGTGTCCACTAACTTCTATTGTAGCATTTTCTCAAAGCATCCATGTGTCATTTTAAAAAAATCCACACCTTTTGACTCTATGAATTTTCTTTTATCACGATAATGTCGTCTAAAACAGCTCAATTAATCTAAGAGAAAATCGAAGAATTTCGAGGACAACTTCTTGAGCATCCATCTTACAGCCCAGACCTTTCTCTTAACGGCTGTCACCCGTTTAGTACGCTTAAATTGCACCTGGTGGCCGACGTTTCGCGGCTAATGTACACTGGTGTGCAAAAATTAAGGACGATGTCGAAAAATTAGCATATCAGCTGAACGAAGAGGCAGAGCGGACAGAAAGACCAATCAGGAGATTAAGTAAGGTAATGTACGGTAGCACATGCGCAGATATGCTGGTAGACGTAATGGGGGAGTGTCAGAGTAGTATAAAGCATGTTGTCGGTGTAAGATCAGTATTTCTGGCAAAGAGATTGCACGCCGTATAGCAGTTAAAATCACACCGAGTTGCTGCCTCAGCGAGAAATGACGAATTATCAATCTGTTAGACGACATCTGGATGCTTTTACCCGAGGTCGAATCATTGGAAAGTTGGAGGAAGGCCGCAGTGTGACAAGTGTGGCTGCAGAGTTCGTAATTGCTCACAGCATCGTTTCACGACTTTGGAGACAATTTCAAACTACAGGAATAGCTATCCGGGGGTTCAGTAGTGGTCGTCCACGAGGAACCACACCCGCAGATGACCGGTACATTGTCTTACAGGCCAGAAGAAACAGGCGACAGACAGCGGGAGAAATCGCTAGACACACGACACAGGCGACTGGACGACCGATAGCGCGTTTTACCGTGGCCAGAACACTGCACGGTGGTGGTCTGTTTGCACGACGCCCTGTACGGTGTGTACCTTTAACGCCTGCCCATCGGAGAAGGCGTTCTCTGTGGTGCCGGGAACACCGGAATTGGAGAGACAATGAATGGGGACGAGTACTCTTTACAGATGAGAGCAGATTCAGTTTGAGTAGCGATTCTCATCGCATACTCATCTGGAGAGAGCGTCGAAGCCGCAATCATCCCTCGAACATCATTGAAAGGGACAGGTATGGAGGTCGCGGTGTTCTCGTTTGGGGAGGCATCATGCTTGGTAGTCGTACAGACCTTCACATCTTCGACGCAGGTTCAGTCAACGGGACCCGTTATTGTAACGAGATTCTTCTTCCATATGTGCGTCTTTTTAGAGGCGCTATGGGTCTGCAGTTCCTTTTCATGGACGACAATGCACCATGTCATCGCACAGTAGCATCCGAACAGCTCTTAGAGAGTGAGGATATTGAACGTATGGATTGGCCGGCACGATCTCCGGATCTCAATCCCATCGAGCATGTATGGGATTTTCTAGGCAGACGCTTGGCAGCTCGTACCTTACCACCAGTAACGATTCGGGAGCTTCAATTGGTGCTGCAAGACGAATGGGCAGCAATGCCTCAACAACTCATTGACACCCTCATTCTCAGCATGCGCAGACACTGTGAAACCTGCCTAGCAGTCAGGGGAGATCATATCCCCTACTAAAGACCGGATGTTTCTTGCTGGACACCCATCACAGGGATGTTTGTGCCTTCAGTCGCATTGCGCTCCATGCTACTTTTTCAATCAAGCTTCTTTTTATCCCTCTGATTTCTCTTTTAGTAAGTGTTGCTTACATTACACATGTCCTTACGTATTGGGGATCTTACGGTATTAAATGTGTTGATTTGGAAAGCTTTTGTACAATGTTATATTGAAAAAACCATCTCGTCCTTAATTTTTGCACACCATTGTAGATGCTGAATGTTAGATACACAAGGGATCGAGATAATATCCCTTTATAGATAGAAATTTATGCTAAAGGTATTGTAAAACTTATAAAAAATATTGGACTAATACATCAATGTAAATGGTGATTACAAGAAGAAATAAATAGTTTTGGAGTATATATATTTGTTCCTTTTTTTTAATTGATTTTTATAACTTACTTTCTAACTTAATTCTCTTAAATTAAACAGAAAAAAAAATATTAATAAATTCATGAATAAAATTAAAGTATCAAATATTAAAATTAGTAGCAGTTAGACTTCCATTCTTTTTTAGAGATTCGTCCTAAAAAAGGAGCTACACTAATTTAAGGGGGGCGTAAATAAGAGTATTAAACTTTATAATGTATTGATTAAAAATAATAAAAACGGTTTGCAACAGCTATTAATTGTTAAGTTAAATACATTATAAAAACTTTGATTAAATATGAAGAGATTTCGCATTGTTAATATGAATTTAAATTAGCTTAGTTAAATTTAAAATTAAATTAGATCGTTTTTTTTTTAAAAAATCCAGACTAATGGAAAAATCAAATAAAACGTTTCCCCCCCCTACCCTTTTCAATTTCAAGATTTTATATAGAAAACAAAAATAACTTAATAAAACAAAAAGAACAGTTAAATGGCAAACCATTTACACGGCAATATATCAAATTCTTTTGTCACGAAAGCACATCAAGAAACCAAAATTAATAAGTACTAGTTTGAAGCTTTCTCCAAAATGGCGACTTCACATTTGCTTTAAAATTTTAATAACTTTTTTTCTTACATTATTAATTGTATGCCAGTTAAATGAATGCATCAATAAATAAGTAAATAATTATTACTTAAATAATTATACAATTTTTTAAAGTTTATCTCAATTCAATTCAATTACAAGTCTAATGGAATTTCTTTTATAATATATTCTTTAAAATAAAAATTATTGGAAAAAACAATGACACAAAGACAAACGTGCAGCTATACACAATCAAATTATTAATTAGATTACTGCATTACACAAATGTTTAATGTTTTTTAAATATTCAATGGAAATTAATGATTATTCATAAATAATACTTAGAAATTAGCAGCTGAAAAGTAGAAAAAATGTCTAATATTATTCCCATGTAATGAAATGGAATCTTATAGATTTATCAAATTTCTATTACTATCTTTTTAGATGCGTATTTTTTTTTTATTAATGATTTGAACTGAAGAGTATTTATATGAAAAAAACATCAAGTTATCAAATTTGAGCTAGTAGAACTTCTTAAAAATTTAATGCATGTCTGGAATGAACCACATACAAGAGTGGCGTATAAGAGATGTACCCCAAACGATTCTATAAATATCTTTCTATAGTGGGTTAAAACTATGCAGATTAATAGCTTAGTTATCTCAAAATTTCTGTAGTTTATATAAATAAAAAAAAGGTGAACCGAATATATTAATTAAAAAGTAGCATCATACTACAAGTGTCTGGCTAAAAATTGAGAAAGTTAATGCAGGATAAAGATTCGATTTATAAAAATAAAATAATCCGTATCTTTAAGCAAGCTATATACTACTCTTTAAGCAAATAATGTTTCCTGTTAATGGTACAAAATATCATTTTTTTGAATTTGTCGATTTCGGAAGAGTTTTTCGCTTCGAAATTTAAGTAATATCGAATTTACGAGGAGCACAAAAAAAATCGGGACTTTTTTTTATTTTGTAATCTATTTGAATATAATGATGTAAACTATTCTACAAAAATAATTCTAATCTGAATTTTATTAAAAATTATCTTTTTATCTCACGCAATTTCAGATTCAATTTTTTGAAAGTGAAAGCTAGAAATTTATCTAATTAACGCAAGGAATTATTTCGACCTGTTATTTTATATATCCCGAAACAAATTCTCTGATGCGATATTTAAGAAAGTACTTTAAACTAAATAGTATAATATTGCAAGGTAATTATCAATCCGCAACCCCATTAGAAAGAAAAAAATTAAATAATTGCAATGGATTTACTTCTTACTTGATATCTATTATTTTTTTTTATTGACAACATTGTTATTTGGACTAAGATGGCGATTAAAGTTCATTTTGTGACGCAAAAGAGCTTTTAAATTATTGTGATTTTTTGGACAAACTTTTTGAGAAATGCATAATATTTAGTTTTAAAATTTCAAGGGTTTTTTTTCTCTCTTTCTCTCTCCCATTCTTTTTCTCTTCTCTCTCTCCTTATTCTTTCTCTTCTCTCTCTCCTTATTCTTTCTCTTCTCTCTCTCCTTATTCTTTCTCTTCTCTCTCCTTATTCTGTCTCTTCTTTCTCTCCTTATTCTGTCTCTTCTTTCTCTCCTTATTCTGTCTCTTCTCTCTCTCCTTATTCTGTCTCTTCTGTCTCTCCTTATTCTGTCTCTTCTCTCTCTCCTTATTCTGTCTCTTCTCTCTCTCCTTATTCTGTCTCTTCTCTCTCTCTTTATTCTGTCTCTTCTCTCTCCTTATTCTTTCTCTTCTCTCTCTCCTTATTCTTCCCTCTTTTTCTTTGTTTATTTCACCACTAATGTACCTTATACCAGTGCTTCTCAAACTTTCAATACTGGCGCCCCCCTTTTCAATCACAATTTTTATCGCGCCCCCCCCTTATACATAATAATTTACTGAATGCAATAATAATGCACTTTTACGATAAAGCAACAATATTTATTATAAACCGTACAAATTCATGACATAAGTATTAAATTTTGTATATGTTACTTTTAAGCAAAAAAAAGTTAAGTAATAGGATAATTAAGTTATTTTTCCTTTCTCTGATTTTTAAATTGGAACATATTACAAAATGCGGTGGTTGCTTAGAAGACAAAATATAGATATCAGCTAAATATAGAAAATGAACTCAGAGGGTCACAATTTCTTACCTTAAAACTCCTTTCAAAAACTTTGCTCTGTAAGACAAGCCCATGGAAGTAGCTAATAATTATTAAACTTGTTCTTAATTTAGTATTAATTAATTAGTCATAAAATACTCTGTGCACCACTCATACATTAAAAGCAGTGTTTCTCAAACTTTCAATACTGGCGACCCAATTTTCAATCATAATTTTTGTCTCGCCCCCCTGTACAACAATAATGTATTTACCGCAGTAAAAATGCACTTTGAGAGAGAGACTCTAAAGTTACAATACGACCTTAATTATAAACCGTACAAATTAATACGATAAGTATATTAAATTTTGTGTATATCTAACTTTTAAGTAATATATATTTTAAGAAAATTACTTAAAATATATATTACTTAGAATTGTTATTTTTCTTTCTCTAATTTTTAAATTGGAACAGATCGCAAAATGATGTATTTAATTAAAGATTTATTTCCTTCAGCATTCATTTCTCAAAGTACAAATGTCATTAGAAAAATAGTCTAGTCAAAGTCGCTCTCTATCATATCCATCACATCTGGCATTATAGGGTACGTTTGCGTGAGTCTGGGCAACCTATCGGACGTCTGCGCAAAACATGTAAAAATGCTTTTCCTCGTACAATTCCAGTCAGTTTTGGTCGACTCGATACTCCTATAGCTACCGAATCTAGCTTGAATGTACATTTTTTTAAATTTCCACGTTAATTGTAATTCACGGTAATTAAGAATTTACGGCAGTAGATTAAAACAATATCATACATACATTTTTAAGTCGTAAGCAAACATTCGACCAAAATAAAGAATCAACAAGTACACAGACGAACGAGCATGGTTCCGAAAATTAAATCAAGGCGATCTTCTCAAAAATACTTAAATTTTGGATTTACCACTACTGAAGTAAATGATGGAAAAAAAGCCCCAGCTCGATATGTGTTAAAACTTACAAATCTGTAGAACAACATGTGAAAGTTGTTTTTAAAACATGTTAAATCATTTAGCTATGTTGGCAAAGAATTTTAAAAAGTATTTTCTGGATGAGGACAGCTTGGTAGCAAGTTACGAGTGGATTAGGGATCTATTTCAAGATACTCTCCAGAAGGGCTCTCAACTTCAGAAGAAGAAATCTTCATAGATTTCACATCCAGTGAAAAATTAAAAGGCAATTTTGTAATAAATCGCTCTTTGAATTTGGGGTAGAGGTGGATGAGGAATTATCTGTACTGAAAACAAAAGCACTTCGTATACTATTACCATTTTCAACATCCTACCTTTTCAAACCGGATTTTCTGCAGTGGATGCCTTGAAGACAAAATATAGATCTCAGCTAAATATAGAAAAATAACTCTTTAAGTGTCAATTTCTGATATTATATATATATATATATATATATATATATATATATATATATATATATATATATAAACCTTCCTTTGAAAAACTTTTTCTCTACAAGACAAGCACGTGGAAGTCCCTAATAATTATTAAACTTGTTCTTAATTTAGTAATAAGATTGATTGATTGAATATTAACGTCGCACTGTTCAGTTGCACGAGGGCTTTTGACGACGGACCACGTAATTTTGAACCATGGTCAAGTGACGTGGATGACACCTGAGCTGGCACCCCTCTCTCCTAACTACCACACCACACCAACGGGAAAACATTTCAACTCTCAACAGATTTAACGTGCATCGCTGCCCTACACGGCGGGTCTTTAGTGGTACTGGGCTCGAACTCGTGACAAGGCAAGCCACGATCCGATACCTATACCACTCGGCTACCACGGCCAAATTCAGTAATAAGAAATTATTTATAAAATACCTTCTTCAGTACTGATACATCAAACGTATACTGGCTGAAACACCGACTCTTCGCACTAGTTCATTTTTTAAAAATATAAAACATTATTCTTGATATAATAGCTGAACTGTAAGGAGAGTAAAACTGTGTGCACGACATTGTATACAAAAATGTAAAATGATTTTTTTCAGATAAATACTATAATTGTAAATCACTGTTTAAAAGAACTGTAATTTTAAACCTCACAGAATTGGCATTTAGAATTAATGTTAAATTATGAAAAAGAATATAAAATTCCGATGAAGAATAATTGTGTTACTTTTTAACATTTAAAGCCAGAAGACTTCAAAATGTTTTAACCCGGGAGCAGGCGCGTACTCGATACTAACATTAATGGTAGTGCGGGGGGACTCAGTCACCCCAATCATTTGTTTAGAATTATTTTTACTGTACACGATACAAATCGGGATTCTAGTGAATATTTTAATTTATAGAAAGTATACTTACACCTTCTTTCAAGGACTATTCAATTCTTAGATGATTTGAGAAAAAATCCAATAAAGCTGAACTAAAATGATTCAAAAGTACAAGACCATAATAAAGGACGCAAATCAGACACTTTTCAATTATCCTACAGAAATGTTAAACCAATCAATTCTTTTCCAAATATCGCAAAACTCAATTATTTACAATTTCCCTAAGCGAAAAGCAAACACATAAAAGATGGGAGGGAACTAATATTGATAATAACCATACCATAAGATTGAAGGTCAATCAAATGATTAGCAAACGTACTATGCAGCCTGGCTGAAAAGTGAATCATGACTTCCTTTTCTTTTTCTACAACTAATGTACAGTATTTCAATAATAATTACAGTGGTGAATTGTTTATCTTAGAATTTTTCTCAGGGTCGGGATTTCGTTTTTTCTTTTAACAAGTAATATTTTATGTTAAAAGGTAATAAAAAAATCTCCCATTGAGGAAATACAGCAAATAAAACAAAATGTTTTTTTTTCCTTTAATTTGGTTTTGGGATCAAAGATAGCTATTTGATGACGGAAAAAATCCAGATAATAAACATAAATTATATCAGTGTTGTTGTGTGTATTTTTTTTTTTTTTTTTTTTATTATGGAAGAAAGCATTTTGTTTTACTTCTCTTTCCGGTTATTTTTTTTAAAAAAATCTTTAAATTTTCGATACGCTCGCGCCCCCCTTGTAGGGTCATCTTAAATTGGAAATTCAGTAGTTGAAAACTTGACCATTAGATAGCTCACCATTAATTGAATAAAACTACATTTAATGAATTACCACGAGAATTCATTGATTGTGCAATAGGAATTTTTCACAACTTCTGAGATTGTACTGAAATTCGTATTTGAAATTAAATTTTAAGATACGTACGCACATTGTTTCTGCTTATATTATGAAATTCTGACTACCGTAATATTTACATCAAAACATTTGAATTTATTAAAAATTTATCAAGGAAAAAAATCCTATCAAATGTTCTTGAGTAATTTTATCAATTGAATTTAAAAAAATCTATGAGAATGTTCTCCTTTTTTAAAATATCCCTTCGCATACTATGATATCTGGATGTAATAATGCATCTATTTTGAATAATTAAAGAAAGCTTTTAATTAAATTAATTTTAAAAACTTGATTTATTAAAGGAAATTATAATATTTTTAATTAATTAAATTTATTTTAATACAAGTCTCTTTTTTCATCGTTTTCCTTTAAATGGGCTTTTAAAGTATACTAACTTCCACTTCCAAATGCTGCAAATTAGAACAGATCGTTAGCGTTAACCCTAATGAAGTCAACATTATAATGCTAATGCAATTTATCAGGCCATAGATTAGATATCTCAGGGGTCAATCAGACAATCCCTTTCTATTGAATCTTGTTAGGCTATAAATTTCATTATAATATTATATTAAAATACTATATTATAATACTATATTAAAATACTATAATACTATATTAAAATACTATAATACTATATTAAATTACTAAAATACTATATTAAATTACTATAATACTATATTAAATTACTATAATACTAATTAAATTACTATACTATACTAATTAAATTACTATATTACTAATTAAATTACTATACTAATTCTATATTAATTATAAATATATGTTAAAATAAAACTTACAACTGCATTCAAAATATTAGAATAACCCCAAAAGGGATTGCCTTTTAAAATAGGTATTAAAAAATTGTAAAACGAATGAAAATTATAAAAAATTTTAAATAAGTTCGTATGATATATTGTTCACAAGTATCGAAAAGCTATAACATAGATTTTGTTTAAAAGAATTTCTGAAAATGTTCCCAAAGACGTTCCAATTAGAATATTTGTAAAATTTTATGGCTGATGAGAGCTGAAAGTAAAATTTGTTTTAATGGTACCTCTGTAGCTATAATACGCGTATAAAGATTTATTTGTAAGTTAGCTTTAATTGATTGAGACTTACAAATGGGCCCCACGAAAGATGTACGAGATTTTCCTAAAAATTACTTTCAGTAACACGAATTATTCTCCTTTTTGTCCTCTAAATTATTTGAATTTAAATTATTATAGTCTAAGTGCTATACGCGAATTTTGACAACTGATGAAGATGGATTAGTTGGAATTGCATTCTAACTTCCATTTTAATTTACCATTGTAAATCCCTCTAATTTGGCAAGATGGTTATCCGTGAAGTCAGGACTTCGGGACCTTTCACGCGTTTCAACTTGTGTCACACATAACTGGACAGTCGAAAACTAGTTTTGAATAGAAATCGCCCAGAACGCGTCACAAGTGGTCAACTTTCTGCTGTGCCACACCAGCAAGCACTCGGAAACCATGTTTACCTCCCCACTAGTTGACTCAACCAAAAGAATATTGGAGAAGCTAACTCTTCCCGTGCGGCTGCTTGCGTACTAAAAGCTTTTTGTTGCTTCTTTGGACTTAAATCAATGTATTGATGAGTCCAGCACTCCCTTTTTAGTCAATCGTGGCTTTCACGTACCGGATCTATCCATGTGACCAGTTTCGCCTTAATCATTCTGGCCAGTTGGGAGTACTGCGTCATTGAGTGAATATGTGCAAACTGCATTCTGCCAGTAAAATGTCGAATCAACATAAAGTTTCATTAGAAACTTAATAAAGCAGCCAAGAAAACATTTCGAATATTAACTGAGACATAAGCAGATGAAACTTTGTCTCATGCACATGTGTTTGAATGGTATAAGAGGTTTTCAGGGGAAGAGTCAGTGTGGAAAATGATGAACCTGCTAGGGGCCCAAGATTACAGACCAAAGCATTACCAAAATTTGTGAAACGAGAGGGTTCCCACTCACATCGGTGAGGTCATAATGTTAATCAACACTACTACACTGAAGTATTAAAACGGCTTCTTGAAGAATTTATGGAAAAAATGCCAAAATTGGGGTGTAATGAATGGATGTTGCACCAAGAAAATGCACCCTCTCACATGGCTCTATCTGCCAAGCAGTTTCTGACCAGTAAAAACATTACTGTGATTGGGCATCCTTCTTATCAACCTGGTTTGACCCCATGCTATTTTTGCTTATTTTCTACAATTAAACCTTGCATAAAAGGAACCCCTTTTACTTCAGTTGAAGAGATTCATACAAAAACGGAGAATCTCCGGAAGGGCCTTCCAAAAGCCTCATTCCAGAGCTGTTACCAGCAATGGCAGCACCGAATGCAGAAGTGTGTGAATACCGAAGGGAACTACTTTGAAAGGGATACTGTCGCGGAGAACTGATTCTGTATATATATATATAAGTACAATGATTTATTGGACCAGTCTCTTTTTTGTGTGTGACACACCTCGTATATACAGACACAGAGAGAGAGGAGGAAGGCGACTTACTCATCGCGAACTATTAGACCTACAGAACTGAAATTTGGTACGCATGTTACTCTAGTTGAGTAGAAATCAACTTATAACGCAAGGGGGCTTAGGAGACGTATAGCCAAGAAAAATTCATGTTTTAGTGCTAGTCTTGAAATTTGAAAATTCGTAAGCATCTTTATTTTGTGAAAAGATTTGCTAAGAACGAATTTTGTGGAAATCGTATACCAAAGAAGTCTTTATAGATAGCTCAATTTCTGTTTTCGAACTATTAGTCCTACAGACTTGAAGTTTCGTAAGTATGGTTTTTATAGTTGGATAGAAATCTCCAACGTAACGAGTTTTGTAGAAATCGACTGGAGGGACAGGGGGTAGATTCCAAGGTATAAAAGATAACTATACTTCCATTTTAGAAACTCAGGTCCTTTCCTTTGTAAATCAAGAAACGAGGTTTACAAGAATGTCTTTTAATGAAATCGAAAGTTAAATGCTAGAACTTTGATATCAATAAAATCGTGGCTGGTCTTGTAACGAGTTCGAGCCCAGTACCACAAAAGATCCGCCATGTAGGGTAGCGTTTCACGTTAAATCTCTCGAGAGCTCAAATGTCCTCCCGTTGGTGTGGTAGTTAGGAGAGGGGGATGCCAGCTCAGGTGTCATCCATGTCACTTGACCATGGTTCAAAGTTACGTGGTCCGTCGTCAAAAGCCCTTGTGCAGCTGAACAGTGCGACGTTAATATACACTCGCTCATTCACTTGATACCAATAACTTAAAATCAGTATATAGTCACACAACATCATGAAATACCAGCAAAACGGGTGGGTATGCATACTAGTGATACGAGTAGAATAAACCCAGTTATATAAATAACATTTTGTGGTTTATAATAAAACAATACCAATAATGTGAAAAAGTTACAGAAGAAAAAAAAATTATCTATCAAAGGAAGTTTTTATTATCGTCACGCTATAAAGCAACACGAGGGGCTATTGGAGACGGATCTCGTTATTTCCAACCACGTTGATGTAACCTGGACCAAACCTCAACTTCCACCCCTTTCTCCTAACTTCCAAACCACTCCCACTTGGTGGCTTGGAAACACACACAACAGATATCCTTAGCCCCTCTACAAGGCGGGTCTTAATGGTATCTTGACTCGTGACACGGATTCGTGACTAATAGGCTACTGCGGCCTCATCTACTTGTCGAGTGAATGAGAATATTAACGTCACTCTATTCAGCTGCACGAGAGCTTTGTGCAACGGACCTCGTAACTTTAAGCCATGGTCAAGTGACGAGAACGACATCTGAGCTTGCACCTCCTCTCCTAACTTCCACTCCACACCAACGGGAGGACATTTGAGCTTCGACTGATTTAACGAGCATCGTCCCTCAACACGGCGAATCTACAACGGTACTAGTCTCAAACACATCACACGCCGTGACCACCAGTCCGTTATCCGGACTACTAGGTTACCACGGTCACATCTACCTCTCGAAGGTCCACTAAATGAGTATTATAATTAAAACCCATAAGCTGTCATGAAATAAATTATATAAATATGCCAATTACACTTATTCTACTACAGAAAGTTAAAAGCTAGTAGAATCAAAAAACAGACATTCAAAATTCCTTAGAGATTCCTTCCTCCTCTCAGTGCTCTCTTGAAGATATGTGATGCGTTATATATATATAAAATCCCAGAATATCCTTTAAATAGACGTATATTCCCACAAGCATCTGCAACCAATAGAAACCGAGATTTAGTTAAAACGGAACATGAACGAGTAAGAATTCTCTTCTATTGACCTCTTACATGTAAGCGGCTGAAATCGAAATCAGTCATGAAGTTTAGTGAGTTTTAATCCATTCCGAATCTGAATCTTAGAATTTACCTGTCCAGACATCACAGTGGGATCGGGGAGATTGAATACGTCTAACACATAAACTTGAACGGGGCATTAAATGGGGGATTCTCCAGAAACTGATATTTAATCATGCGAAATCACTTGACTGCGAGTTTCGAAGTTGAATGAATTTATTTAAACTGTTATCTATTATATCCACCGTAATCGAATCTGACGCTTTGCGGCATATTTATGAAACAATTTCTCAGGGAGTATCGAAAGGAATTAAGCAATATATAAAGATATATTACCTAAATAATCCTTTTTCTTGTTAGAGAAGTGCTGTACAATACATGTCAGTTTAATTATTTTGACTCTAGAATAAATGTAAGGATTATTTGTTTTTACAAGTTAATCCGTATTGTTATGTGCAGTTAGTTATACTCGAAAGGTTATAATGTTTACTAAAAATGCTTTGTTAGACTCTTAAGAAGTCAGCTGAAAATTTACCTTTAATTATTAATGAAGACAAAACCTACATACATACTCCAGCAGGTTTTAAAAATCTGCACACTGAAAATTATAAGTGTGAAGTAGTTGATAATTTTACCTATTTGGGCTCAAACAATAACATTCTAAACGACATTGGTGCTCAAATTAAAAGTCATTATTGCTGCTAATCGCTGTCTTTATGGTCTAAGACCTTTTTGAAATCAAAATTAATTCAAAAGACGTACCAGAATCATAGTGGATAAAACAATCATCAGACCTGTATTTATCTATGGATCTGAAACTTGGACTAATTCGCGGACCAAACAGCTAGCCATCTTTGAGCGAAAAGTTCTTAGATATATCTTTGGTGCTGTGAATGAGAATGGATTGGGGAGACAACGACATTATTTTGAATTATACAAGCTATTTAAGGAAGCAATGCCATTAAATTCATCAAGATTGGTTTGAGATTTACGAGTCACATGTGCCGTATGAACCCCTCATTTTTGACGCTCAGAATTTTCTATTATAAACCTATTGGAACTAGAACTAGGGGTAAGCCAAACTCGATAAATTCTGATTGTGTAGAGGCCGATTTTAAATTTTAAGAGTGATTAATTGGAGGACTGTCGCTAAACGGAGAGTATTCTTGAGAATGCCTAAGCCAGGGATGGCAAACCAGTGGCACGCGTACCATTGATGGTACGAGACAATATTTTTGGCACACCAGTGATCAAAATGGTTTGTATTTTATTTCAAAATTTCAGAGTTCACTATGAAGTATTACGAACAAACGTAAGTGATCGGTCGCGGGGAGGCGGGGAGCACACTCGTTTGTTATTGTCTTGCCTTAGTTACGTCGTAGACTACAATTTTTTTTTATTTAAAGTTTGTCTACGCATATGGCATAGACAGTTTCATTGACACGACTGTATTTTAAAGTTTATCTGTGTTATATTTACGATTTTTAACTGTTGTTTAACCCTTTATGTACCACATTATGATTTACTGCATTTTTTTTCATGGAATAATTTTTTTTGAATCAATACATTGGAAATTAAGGAATATACATAAACAAAATACTCAACCTTTGGAAATTTAATTAGTTAGAGCTAATTAATTAAGTAAAGATATTCAACTGTAAAATTAATTATATACACTGTTCACTTAAAATAAATAGTCAAATCATTTTCTAAGGTCTTCATTAACATACGAAAAAAATAATACATTTGAATTTTGACACTGACTATTTTTTCGGGACAAAAATTATAATCTTCGCAATCCACTGAAAACGCAATTTCTGCTATAAAACTTTTCGCCTTCCCCGCTGAAATACTCATCATAGAACCCGTGCTGCCATATATCTTGGAAGAGTGGATTTCAAAAAATATTCCTGCTGAGAAGTTGTCAGAATATTCGTAAAAATGGTTATTCTATGTAATTTTAAAGTGAGTGGTACTCATAGTACCGTCGGTACATAAAGAGTTAACATGGCTATAATTCAGCAAAAGAACAAAAATTTCAAGATAACAAGTGTAACAGAGAATTTCAAATTTTGTGGACCGAGAAACATGGAATTATTAGTGACGGCGACAAAGTAGTGTGTGTTTTATGTTCTGGAATTGTGGTACGCAGAACATCATTTGTAAAACGGTATTTTGAAACAAATCACAAATCCTCTAGTCAAAAAAACGTGAACCACAACAAAAGTAATTAATTCCTTATAAATCGCTTGGCAGATGACTCAAATTCAGCATGTTTTCTACAAAAAGTAACATCTTGCAATCCTAATATAAGTTGTCATCCAATCTGCAGCAACAGAAGTCACGCTAATGTTACTTTAATTTGAATTACACGCATAACTAAAACATTTATAACTATACAGTGTAAAAGATATTTTTCCGTAGTAAATAGAGCTTTGCGTTGTTAGTATTTAGTTTTACTATTTTCCCAATAATCGCGAATCAAAATTATTTGATGGCACGTCTATACCTCATTAAACATTTCTTCAGAAAAAGTGGCATGCTAATCTATAAAGCTTCGCCAATCCTGGCCTAAACCCACCCAGGGCTGTTGTGTCCATAGAAGATTATAATGTTACTGTTATTCGGATTATTTTATTTTAATTTACTTCACACTCAGAAGCAACATGAGGGCTGATGGCGACGGACCACGCAATTTTCAGCCACGGTCAAGTGCTAAGGACGACACCAGAGCTAACCTCACTCGACTCCAATGGTAGGACGTTGAGCCTCGACATCTTTAAAGTGCATCAGCGCCTCCACATGACGAGTCTTCAGAGGCGAGTGAGTGAATATCGTCGAACCTTTCAGCTACATGAGGGCTTTTGGCGACGGAACTCGTAATTTTGAACCATGGTCAAGTGACGAACATGACACCTGAGCTGGCACCCCCTCTTGTAACTATCACACCACACCAGCGGGAGGATGTTTCAGCTCTCGACATATTTAACATGCATAGCCCCTTACACAGCTTGTCTTAAGTGGCACTGGGCTCGAACTCATGACATGCCAGCCACGATCCGATACCTAGGTCACTAAGCTACCGCGGCCACACACTAGACCAGAACACGGGAATCAACAACGTCAGCCGCGAGTTCGCGACCATGACCTCTAGACTACCGCGGTTATTCAGAAAAGATTATTTATAGTCACATGATGTGTTCTTTTACCATTACGAAAAAAAAAGCCGTATATATAGAACAAAGTTGATGATCGATTGTTTCGTAATAAAAGAAATAAATTTTGCTTCAATAATTAGACTTCTAAACCATTCTAAAAATTCAAGACTAACATCTTGATTTTGTCTATTTTTATGTATAAGATTAATTTAGTTTTAAAAATGAGCATTAGGGGGAAGAGATTTTGGAATCAGTTATTTCTTTGAATACCTAACTGCAAAATTTCTCAAAACTTAAAATTAGTTACAAAGTGTAACTCATGTCTTCTCTGTGTTGCTTTTCGAATTTAAAAATAAATATTTTCTTATTTTTAAATGTTTACGTAATATACATACTTCGATCTCTAATAAGACACTTGTACTAATTTAACAGTAGCATATATATTCACCTGAAAATTCAAGTTAAAATTGCTAGAATTATTAAATAGGAAATGGAAAGGTTTATGGATGAAAAAATATATTGTAAAACTCTTTTACAAAAACTACAATTATATTTATTGTATAATAACAATATAAATACAGTAAATAAGAAATTAAAGGACTAAATCTCTAATAACTACAGGACTAATAACTAAATAATCAAATTTAAGAAATATCACATAAGCAAATTTCTTACTCGTATTCTGTCGATTAATTAATGTAAAAATGAATATGAAAACCCCTTTTGAAATAAACATAGTTACCTAACATTCAATTCCATTACAATATTCGAGGCATTGAAATCAACACTTCTATATTTATGGTCTCAAAACCGTCAAATATGTCAAATCGTCAGCATTTCACACTAACTAATGAATTACATGCTATGTGTCGATCCATTTATTCAATTTACCGTTAATTTACCACTAATATTACACTAGGATATTAATTACATGTTTTGGAAAAGTTTCACCCTGTCTGCTAGATTGACGAAATATTACTAATGTGTGCGTTCAAAACCCCAGAACAATTATAATTAATGATTCATTCTCGCATCTATCTTACGAAATACAATGAAATGTATCTACCAATTAGTTTGCGAATTTGAAGCAGTCTAAATGCATATGAAATATTTTACATGAACTACATGGAAGACAGTGAAATGCATTATCACTGTCAAAAAGGGGCAAAAAAATTATTAGATAGGATGCAACTAAATAAATCATTTAAATGATTTAAAATGCATGGTTGACCCTCATTCGGTGAATACAATATAAAACAAAAAATAGGTCTTTTCCACAATTATTGTACCGCTTTACTGCAAGGGAAACCTATTATTGAATCTATTTATCGTAGCACAGGAGAGCGCGTGAGTGTTTATTAATGCTACATTATAATGAAATTCGAGAGCTATTGGCGTAGAGCTCGCCCGACAGGGGTTTAGAGCTACAAAACGATCTACCGGGAAACTACCAACCCCGCGTTCAGTCTTTATTAAACAAAACCTTAGTTTATATTTTTTACAGCCCCACACATTAAATTTACATAAAATAAATTAAAGATAAATTAACGAAATACGTATGTAATTGCAAGGTTCAAACATAGAAAGCTGAAAAAAAATAATAAAAAACAAAGGGAAAGACAAGGAAAAAGAATATACATTATTCGATCATTCTTTCTAATACATCAAAAGTAATAAAAAATATACAGTACAAATGCACCGTACAAAGAAAGTAAACAAGAGACATTGAGGGGGAGGGGTGAAAACGCTTTTGACCACGTTAGAATATTGATCCAATTCCATTTAATAATTTTAATCCGGATTGTAGAGGCAATTTTAATACATGATTTTAGTTTAGAGTGAATGGATGGATATCTAATGATAGATTAGAACCAGGTTTTTTTTAGTATTTTGAAATGGGAGACCAAATGAGAAAAGTCAGAGGACATGTGGGAACACAATAGTCAGTGTCCCCAACAAAATCCCAAAGACAATTGGGAGTAGCTTTTAATTTGAAACGATATGCAAATAAGAAACAAATGGGTCATGGTTTGTTAAAAATTGCGTGACGTAACTGGAATGGGGATTCATCTCTAAAGAGGGTTTGGGAAAGAAGGATTTGACTCTTAAGCCAGTATTAGAGTTTGATCACCAACTCTCCCACATCTCAGTTAAAAGGGAGTCCAGCACTTTCATAGGAGCCCATGTTAAAGTACGTAAGTTTATGTACCTTTTTCTCAGAAACTTCTAGCTACTAATAGATTATATTTTCACAGTGGGTTATATGTACTATCAGTACTACTTTAATGGAGGTTTTTGTCTTTTTGTTAAAAATTAAAATAATTATGAATTTTTTAAAAAAAGGCCAAATTTTTTTTCTTTAAAATTTAGTTTAAAAATACATTATCTAAAACAGTTCGCTAGATATATCTTATTCCCTCCATTAAAATATGTAAACATATTGAAAGTGTGCTCAACGAAAATTTGAGGATCCTACATTATTTAATTTTTGAGAAAAAGGAATATAAAGGGGAAAAAAAATATTGCATTTTGAGAAAACATGCTTTAAAGTGAGAATTTGTAATTTGTCAATGAGACTGGCTTCCATTTAAAATATAAATAAAAATACTTCTAATTATATATCGTATTTCTATATATCACATACCTTTTCAAGCAGAAATGTTTGAACTTTTAAAAAATGTAAAAAAGTCAAAATCGATAATTTTTTAAAAATTCATGTGCCGGACCCCTTCAATCTATTTCAGAGGATTTTTATGACATAAAAGTGGGAGGCAGGAACATTCACCTCTATACTATTAGTAGTAGCGACTTTAGCATAATGATCTGCAATATCATTAAAAAAATTATTATTATGAGCCTTAACCCAGAAAACATAAAATTTTCGATACATAGAGAGTTTATTCTTTATTGAATTAAGATACACAGATTTATTGTTAGGACTTCTCAGGAAAAGAATGGGATAAATTATCAGTGTTGAGAGCTATTGTAGACAGACCTCGCAATTTTGAGTCAAGGTCAAGTGATGAGGATGAAACCTGAGCTGGCCAATCACTCTCGCAATTTCCACACAACGCCAACGTGAGGACTTTGCCACGACAGATTTAACGTGCACCAGCCTTTTTGTACAGTTGGTCTTCAGGGACCACTAGGCAATCGTAACCTCGTCACAAAAGACACGTGTCATAGAAGAGATGCTACTTCACAAACCCCAGAGGTCATCCCAGCTGACAGGAGAGCTAAAAGAGGTTACATAAAAAGAATTAGAAAGGTAAGTTGGACCGTCCGTCGTATTGAAGCAGAAAACCATACTCTTCCAACACAGTTTAATTTGATTTAACTATAGTTTGCCTCGCACTGTGAAGTAACATGAGGGTTACTAGCTACGGACTTAATTACTTCGAATCACATTGAAGTGAAGAAGCTGGTTAGTGAGTGAATATTAACGTCGCACTCTTCAGCCACTCAAGGGCTTTTGGCGATGGACCTCGTAGTTTTGAATCATGGTCAAGTTAAGAGGGTAGTACGCAGCTGGAATCTCCTCTCCAAACTTCCACGCCCCACCAACGGGAGGATGTTTGAGCCTCGATAGAATTAACGTTCATCGGCTCCTCTGCATGGTGGATCTTCAGTCATACTCGGCTTGAATTCATGACACGCTGACCACGAAACCGTTACCTTGACCACTAGGCTGCCACGGCTTCCACTATAACTGATACCTCCTCTCCTAACCTACACCAGGGGTATCGAACTCAAAGACTGACTTGGGACAAACAAATAAGGTTTAACTTAATGTGAGCCGCAAAGAAAATCAAAATCCATAGAGACGTAGGTTTATTTCGAATAATACATTATATCAAACATACATAAAAGAACAAGAAAATTTTTTTGTACGTCCTGACACTTGACATCATTTCTCTGCTATTTTTCATATTTTGGGAGAAATTTTGATATTTTACTATATATTATTGTGTGCCAATATATTGACCAGGCAGCAAAAATGCTCATTGTGGGCTGCCACGAATTTGACACCCCTGTTCTACATTATACCAACGGGAGGAAATGCTCTCAGATAGATTTAACGTGTGCATCAGCCCCTCTACACACCGAGACTTCACTGACACTAGATTTCGAACTAGTGACTCAACAACAACGTCCACGAGTTCATGACCAAGTTCACTCTACTGCAAGGCTAACGCATCCACCACGAGCCAACACTGGAAGGGTTGGACTAGAAGATTATTGGAAGTAAATTTGTCATGATCGAGAATGCCAGTGTTTCAAGAAAGACTTCATCATTCATAGACCTACACAACTGCCGATAGACGTTGAAATAAAAAAAAACGCATTTTTTTTCAATTCTTTTTTTCTCCATAATACGTACTTTTTTTAATTTTTTCATTATAAGGGACAGTTAATACTACAAAAAGGAGTGTATAATTGTTCAAACCATTTAGACTCAAAAACCTCCGTTTAATACAATTTTATTTATTAAAGTGAAATTAACCTCGTATTTTTAATACGTCTCTAAATTAGAATCCTAATTTTGAACTAATGTGCTCAATCCTATGATTTCATCTTAATTTTAATAAGCTCTAATTCTAATTTTAAATAATTTTTAATGAATAATTGAAAATGTATTTGTGGCTTACTTCAATAAGGCTGTTATAAATATATATTTGCTTCGATCCAAAAATCATCATGAAAACAATTTTTTAATGAAATTCGCATTTCTCTCTTTATATTAATTTATATTTTTATCCTCTTTTTCCAAAAATTAAAATCGATTTTCAATTTTCTCAAAACAATGCATTTTTACATTAAATGCTCCCATATTTCCTAATTAACCTGCTTGGATATAAATAAAAGCTGAATAAGAGGGGTTTTCCCCCATTAACGTAAGGATTTATAAAAACAATTTGCTCTTCCAATTAATTTACAGACAAAATTTTAAATCAGAAAAAATATGAGCGTTGTTTTATAGCATGTGTGTTAGCCAAATGAAAGAAATGAAAAACATTGCCTCAGTATTTTTTTATTATAGAAAACCCGGTATATTATAAATTCATAAGCAAAACTAATAACAAACAAGTTTATTATTAGTTCGACCTCATTTTTTGCTTGTTATTCGTCGCAAGGCTACAAGTGTTCACGGTCAAGAACGTGTAGTTCGGCTTTGTGGAATCTTGGGTTCGAGTTTTTTTTGCCACAGAAGTCTGTCTCCGTCTAAAGCATAGGTTCTTAACGTGGGTGATAACGCCCTCTTTATGGGCGTGTGAGGCTTTCGGGGGGGGGTAAAAGACCCAGAGAAAATAAGGGAGCGTTGAGATGGCACGGAGAGACTTCAACAGATTAATCAAATATAATCTAAGAAAAGACAAAAAAAACACGCTAATTATGTACCAACAAAACTAAAATTTGATAATGGTTACCTCTTATATTGACAGAGAGATTGTATGTATTTATATAATTTCTATCCCGTATACGAAAATTCACATATTTCAGTAGTGGATGAAAAACTTAAGGATAACATTACATTCAGACCTACATTATATAGAATGCTGTGGTAAATTTTAATTTGAGTAGTATACGTGTTGTCTTTGTCTGAGAAGTGTAAGAAAAATGTTTCGTCCAATGGATTTCATTACGCATATTATCCAAGAAATATAATTAAATACTTTAAGGGATTTCGGCACGTGAATTTTTGAATCGTCAATTTTTGCTTAAAATGATACATGATGCATACAAATGCGATAATTAGAAATGTTTTTATTTATTTTTTAAAAGTAAGTCACTCTCATTGACAAATTACAAATTTTTACTTTAAAGCCTGTTTTCTCAAAATGCAATTTTTCTCTCTCTCTTTATGGACATTTTTCTTAAAACCTAATTAATGTAGGATCCTCAAAATTTCAGTGTGCATACTTTCAACATGTGTACACATTTTAATGCAGGGGATAAGATATATCTAGTGAACTGTTTTAGATAATGTATTTTTAAACTAAATTTTAAAGAAAAAATTTGCCATTTTTTAAAAAATTCATAATTATATTAATTTTTAACAAAAATACGAAACCCTCCATTAAAGTAGTACTGACAGTACATATAACCTATTGTGAAAATATCATCTATTAGTAGCAAGAAGTTTCAGAGAAAAAGGTACATAAACTTATGCAATTTAACATGGGCTCCTACGGAAGTGCCCGACATCCTCAAGGTATCCGACCACAAACGGAACCGTGATTTTAAAGAAGCGCATAAATGGATAGTTTTCATGATATTTAGTGTCATTTAGATTAGAATACATGTATAAATTTGTTTTAAGGACATAGTGACCAAAAAAAATATTTAAATACAATATTTCGGCAAAAAATTAACTTAAAATAACCTTTTTTTCAAAATGTTCTCCTTTTGTGAAAAATGCTTCTAATATAATAATATTTTACCTCTATATAGCTCTTGCCTCTGTTCAGAGGTTCAACTATGATTTTTGAAAAATTCATATTATTTTTTCAGAGTTACCACCAAGTGAAATATCGGCGTTTTTTCTTAAAATTTCTCCCCTCTGTTGCCGTAAAACATAGATATAAACCCACTTCTAAGTTATATATTTTAAAAATTCTAGTTGAGCCTTTGTACAGAGCTCTGAGCTATATACAGGCAAACTATTTTTATAATAGAAACATTTTTCACAAAAGGAGAATATTTTGAAAATGGGTCATTCTATGTTCATTTTTTGTCAAAATATTGTACTTAAATCATTTTTTATTGTAATATTAATCTTAAAACAATTTTAAAACATTTTCCAATCTAAGTGACACTAAATATAAATATTATCCATTTATACGCTTTTCAAAATCGTGGTTCCGAACGTAGTCGGATACCTTAACCAGGAATTAACGTGTTATTCCTTAAAGGCTGAAACTTTCATTTTTTTTTTATTTTGAAGGCAATAATTTATTGTGAATTACTTCATACCATCAAAACCTTCTTCCAAAAGCGTTTGTATAACAGGTAAGCTAAAATTTTTATTCCACTCTTTTAAATAAAGAAGAAAATCAATAGCGTTTCAATTCCAACAATATCCTATCTAAAACTAAAATATATATTACATATTTAAATATTTTTGTGGCAATAGCTATTTCAGATTCGCAAGTAAAAAATTAGTGGCATTAGAAAAAAAATAAAATAAAATAAATATATACTTTTAGTAATGGAGTAATTCTTGTTTTCACTATGTATTATATGTACACTCTTATTTCTCTAGAGTGGGAGGAGGCGGTATCAAAATATTCAATTAAAAAAGGGGGCTTCAGTTCAAAAAAGGTTGGGAACCTATGGTCCAAAGCAGCGCTATGAGTGCCCATTAAGTGAGAAATTCACTTATTTAAGAATATTGTATTAAGAATTTGGTGGGAAATTCTTTGTCAAGAAATCAAATATATCAGCTTTGCTCTTTGCAGTCGATGTCGTACGGGTACGAATTGAATTTCTTTTTCTATTTGGAACGATTACCGTTAGTGATAACAGCAAACAGTGGAGTAGTGGCAATTTTATAGGTAGAACTAATTTTTAACTTATCTTTCATATCTTAAAAGTGGAAAATATACCGTTTCAAGACATTTGGGAGATTGACTATTTTGTAGTGAAAAACCAACAAGGATCGGTAATTGCTTGATTTGTCACGTATTTAAAAAATACCAATAAACAGGAATCATTCAATGACACTTTTCCGCGAAGATCTCTTTCGAGAGGCGATAAATAGGCTTTCTTGAATAATCTGTGCAACATCAACAAAATGTTTTGTCAGTTTTAATATCACAGCTGTAACAAAGACATCCTATGAAGTTCGTTATATTATTGGTTATCACATGAAACCGTTTGCAGATGCAGAAGTTGAGAAAGAGTGTTTCTTAAATTCTTCTAATTTAGTTTTATTGACAAATAAAAAGTATAAAAAAATTATAATAAAAAAAGCAGAAAAGGAGTTATAATATTTTGATCAATTTTCCACATTTTAAATTTCCAATGTTATCTTGGTTATAAAGCCTTTCTCCTTCCCCTCTACCCCATTTATCCTCTTGTTGCGGAGGGCGTAAAATAGCTGACATATGTATGCGGTCCAGAAGAAAAAAAAGTTGAGTACCCCTGGTCTAAAGGGTATGCTCATTAAATCTGTCGAAGCTCAAATTCTTCATAGGGGTGAGGGATGGAAGTTTGGAGAATCACATGTGAAGCTGTGTGTGATCCCTCTAACTACCCAGGAATTCAGTAAATTTTGGATCACGACATTAAAATTTAATTAATTAGAAGACGCAGTTCACCTCAGTTCTTAATTAATACTATACATAAGCCAAACTTATAGAAATATGCTCGGTTTCCTGTGAAAAAATAGTTTTGATGGGATTTTAATCTGTCGCAATCTAAAGTAGGGGTCGGCGACTTTGAACTGTGGCGTGCCGAACCAATCTACCAATATGATTCCACGTGCCACACAGGGCATTTTTGTCTGAAGATGTTTGTCAAATAAGGTCCATTTCAAATTTATCAACTTCTCAAAAATTGACATATTTGTAGAGTAGTGCAAAGTGCCACTGAGAATCGTATCGCGTGCCATATGTTACCGACCCCTACTCTAGACCAGAAGAGGGATATTGGTGACTGATTTCATAATTTTGAACCACAGTTAAGGTAATCCGACAACCCTAAAATCATGACTTTTTCCAAAAGTTGACCAATTTTTTTATGATTTTATTTTATAGGCCATCTTATTAGCTTGATAAAAATACTAAGCTTTTTATTTTCCATTCACCAGAACAAAAAATACAAGTGTTTTAATAAAAGATGATGCCATAATTTTACACAAGATGTCAAACTTTAAAATGCGTTTTACTCGAAATGTGTTTTTTTCGAAAAACTATAACGGGGACAGCGATTGCTCAAAAAGTGTTTTGACCTTCAGATTTATCAAACACTGTTTTATTTCAAAATTTATAGTACTTTGCTTGAGTATAATCACTATTTTTTTAAACAATTTCATGTAGTGACTAAGATAAAGTGCTCTAACTTTTGTAAAAATTAAAATATTTATTATACTGAAAGTCATTTCAAGCATAAATAACAAGGCAACACATTAAAATTGTAAAAATGATAATTTGTTCAAAAAGTCTTTGTGCAGAGCGGGCCCCGTTTATGTAATTTTTTGTTCATTTTCACTAGTTTTTTACCTTTTTAATAATATTAATTTTTTTTCAGTTTTCAATTCTACGATTTTTCCTTAAAATATACTAAATAAATCTAAAAATCACAACAAAATCCCCATATCTCCATTTTTTCAAAAACAAGTTGTCGCAAGTAGTCGGATACCTTAAGTTACAAGGCAACGTGGTCTAATTCTGGTCTTGCACTAAGGCCTGTGTTGTTTTTTTAGAGTCAGGGTTTGAATCCTAATGCCTGACCCACCGTATATAGAGGGTAGATCATATTAAATCAGTTGGGGTTCAAAGTTTTCATGTTGGTGGAAAGTAGAAGGAATAGGACAATGATTTGAAATTACGAGGTATGCCGCTAATAAACCGCAGGTTTCTTCTTTGTATAACGTTAACAATCAAACAATTCATAAATAGTCGATCGTTTCAAAATGGATATTTAATTAAACGCTACATTACTTTTAAAAGAAATTAAGGAATGTCCGTTAGATCCTTAATTCACACGAGCCTCCTGGGTGGTGCTAAAGGAGTAACAGCTATGGCTAAAAGCTAAAGATTGATTGTTTATATATCTAAATCAGTTATTCTAGTCGATTCCAAAGCAGACAGGGGCTGCGGTAGCCCAGTGGTCAAGGTATCAGATCATGGCAGGCATGTCATGAGTTCGAGCCCAGTACCACTAAAGACCTGCCGTGTAGGGCAACGATGCAGGCTAAATCTGTCGAGAGCTGAAATGCCCTCCCGTTGGTGTGGTGTAGTAGTTAGGAGAGGGCGGTGCCAGCTCAGGTGTCGTCCACGTCACTTGACCATGATTCAAAATTACGTGGTCCGTCGCCAAAAGCCCTCGTGTAGCTGAATAGGGTGACGTTAATATTCACTCACTCACTCCAAAGCAGCCATCCAGGCAGTAGTAATAAATCCTGACACAGACAGCCAGATTATCTCAGAAATAAGACAAACCTTGAACTTTATTTATAAACACAACAAAACAATCGCTTCTTAATGGGTCCCCTTCACAGGTAAGTACCGGCGGGGACGAAAAGGCAGAGTTACTAGCCAAGAGAGGCACACTTGAGCCCCAAGACAACAAACCTCTTTCTCCAGAGTTACTTACAAAACACATTTTTGAGAAATTAGTGGATACTGACCAGGGATCAAAATCAACAGGAAAATCCTGATCCAACATTCAAGACACTTAGAAAAAGTTTTGTCGAAAGGTTGTGGCAAACTTCAAACTGAAAACAGACCATGATTTCATGGCACATCATCTTAATAAAATTGGCATGTATTAGATGCAAAGATGCCTAATATGTAATATTACGACATAATGAAAACAGAGCGTATTTTTATATGTCCATAACTAGATAAAGAGTCAATATTGTGGCGAGGTAAGTGAACTATACTGGTATGCAGGAATTTAAATGAACTCTGTAAAGACTGCATCTCTTATGTTCATTTTCTTGCTGTTTAAATTTTTAACTTGTTCTTTTGTTAATTTGAGCTGTTTTACAATTTTGAATTGATCCTTCCAATAAAGCCATATGTAAAGCAACAACTTTTAAACATTTTACTGTTAAAACATCTTAAGTAAAAAGAAATAACTCTCTTTTATATATATATATATATATATATATATATATATATATATATATATATATATATATATATATATTCCAAATGGCAAATACCTTGTATGTACTCTACATATATTTAGGTACCTTTCATAACTGGACGATGCTCTGTATACATTAGATAAAACCAATATTTAGACTAAGAAAAACCCTCGAAGAAGGATGAGGGAAGGGATAAAGTCAGATGATCCGGGTACTCCGGTGATGGAGAAATCTTCTCACTAAATCCGACCTAGATTCATAACGGGACGAATAAGGTCAGAAAAGAGGGAAAAAATAAAAGCTTTCATCAACGTATCTTGTGGGAGCACTAGCAATTTTTTCTGTGATATACTAGAAGTTATTATATGTAGTAGAAAGTTTTCCCGTTATGGTTTCTATAGTAATTTCTTTCTTTTTTTTCGATTTTCGATTATTTCAGTTTGATGAAAGATAAAAGAAGTGCAATTGTTTTATTCGTCTATAAAAATAATACTCTATCCTATCTTTTTTTTAATTTTCCACCGAAATAATAATAAGTAAACTTCATAATCTGTCTCTTAAAAATTCAAAGAAAAAAAATTTTTTTTTTACCTAAAAACAATCAACATTTTTTTAAAATTAAAAATAAGAAAAAATTTTAAAAAATAATATTAAGGGAAATTTCTGTAAAAAAAAAATCAATGGGCGTACAGCACTGGACACATGTAAATTTACAAAATTTGTAAAATGCCTACGTAAGTACGTTAATTATAAAAATTTCGACACTTTTCATGCTGTCATTGCTTTTGACTTACATTGGGTAAAAATAATGAACTTTCTATGAGAAAGACACTTCTCTTTTCTCCCCAGAATTTTGTTGTTGTTACTTATGCCACCTGATCGACAGTAGCATCAGATCAAAGCCCATGAAATTCATCTCGGCAATGGGCTACATTTACGCTTGTCGTTATCCGTAGCTTTGAGCACCTTACAGGTGACAGTACGATTTGGCTCAATTCTACTCCAATTTTGAGGGACACCCTGTTCCAATTTCCAGGAGCCTCTCACCTCTCCTTTTCTCCCAACCTTGCGAGAGGACTTGCGGCTCAACTGCTATTTAGAGTACCTCCATGCCACGCGAAGGCACTATACATTTACAGACATCTATATCTACTTCGGGATTCGAACCCAGGCCCAACAGTCAGCGTCACTAACCACTATACCGGATGGTTGGTGGTAGATTTTGTTCTCAGAGGTACATGAGCAATATATACTTGATCCAGCTGCATCAAATACTTGTTATTTTCAGGTAACGCGTATATCTGACATCTTATAAATCCGAGAAATTAAGAAAAAAAGATAGAGCGAGTACTATTAACGTCGCACAACACGAAGGAGATTAGCAACGGACTTTTGTTTAAGCCTCGTTTAAGTAATGAGAGGACTACACATGAGCTGGTATCTTCTCTTTGAACTACCACACCACACTAATGATATAACCAAGTTCGACAGATTTAACTTGCATCAGCCCTCTCTAGATGACAGGTCTTCAGTGGGACCGGTACTCGAACCCACGACTCTTCGCCTACGGGTGCGTGACCGTTATTACTGGGCTACAGCTGCCACATTTCGTAACAGGACTCCAACACTACAGTATACCGACCCCTGTTATCTCAGAAAATATAGTATTTTTTATTAATAATAAAAGCAAAAAAATGTGCGGAAGGAAACATGAATATTCGGTACTTTTTCCGTTTCGCCGGCGCAAGCGATAAAATCGCCAAAAATAATACAATTGATGACAAACGGAATATTCCCGCTGGTAACCTTTTACCACCACATTTTCAAAAATATTTGCTGTCTTTTTTTGTATTATAAAAAAATAATACATCAAAAATAGATGAAAAACCCAATGAGAACTCACATTTATAACATTTTTTATACGCATTTTGTGTATTGTCGCCAATAACACATGCTTGGCGATATTTGAACCGGTGAAACGAAAAGGTACCGAGTACTCTTTGGTAAGTACACTGTAAGTTCAATATATCCAAGTTTATCCAATATTATTAGTATAAAAATTGAAAAAAAATAGTCTTTCAGCATAATATAGCCAGTCAAGAAATGTCATTTGAATTAATATAAAAAAGGCGCTAAAATGGCTTACATGCATAAGTCGCAGTAAGAGATTCAAGACCAAATATCTCCACGTTACTCTCAATAATTACCAGGGCTTCGAACCGGAACTGAACCGAAAACCAAAAACCGTAAAAACTGATATTTTGGTTGGTACGAAAACCGGAACTGAACCGAAAAGAAAAATATTGGTTTATTTCGGTTCGATATATCTTCAGTCATTTTGTTACTGTAACACACACACACACAACTTATCGATATTTTTTAATTTAAGTCAACCCTATAAATATCATCATTACATACACATTGCTTTTCGATTTTCTCTGCTTTAGTGTTTGTTAACTAGTACTTTTCTGTTTCAATTTCACTTGAAACTACTTGTAGAAGGCAGATTTAATTAAACTGAATGAGCTAGAAGTATAGATAATTTAAGATAAGTATTATATAAAATAAAATTCTTCATTCGGTACTGAACCGAAAACCTTTATTTTTGTCTGAAAGAAAACCGGAATTGTGAACAGATATATATGGTTTCTTAGTTGAACTGGAACAAGAAAAATTACGGTTCGAAGCCTCTATAACTGCAGCATCTGTCACCATAGACCTAGCATTGCTATGTATATAATGTGACTTTATTAAAACTAAGTCGTAAATATGAAATAACTACCGCAGTGCTTCTCAAACTTTCAATATATTTGCGACACAATTTTCAATTATAAATTTCATTGCACCCCCACCCCGCTCCATACAATAACAATATATTGAATTTAATAATAATATACTTTGACACTAAAGTTGCAATGCGATTTTTATTATAAACGGTACTTTATTACCGTACCGTATAATTATCAAGATAAGTATTACATTTTGTATAAGTCAATCCCATAGGGGCCACTAGTAGTTATGAATCTTATTCTTAACTTAGCATTGATAAATTAACTATCAAATAAATACATCAGTATCACGCAATGCATAAGTACAATCATGGACAAAAAAAATTAGCGCACCAAGAAGTTGTCAAAATGGAACGAAATTTTACATACGTAATGACTACTTTGATATTAAATTATTAGAAAATCAAAGAAAAAGGATCATTTACTTCAGAGAAAAAGGCAAAAGAACGCAGGATTTAATGCACTATTGAACCCCCTCTTGCGCGAATGCACGATGCGATACGATCGGGCATTGAGGCAAACAAGTTCTGTATGATGTCTTGAGGCATTTCTTTCCATATTTGCTGTAACCTTGCCTCTAGTTCGTTCAAACTCGTGGGATGCCTAACTCACTGCCCCAAATAATCTCAGATATGCTCGATTGGAGACAAATCTGGGGATCGGGCAGGCCAAGGAAGGGTAATGACAGTGCGGAGACAGTCTTGAGACACCCTTGCTGTGTGAGACCGAGCATTGTCTTGTTGAAAAATGGCTCCTGGGAGCCGTTGCATGAGTGGCAACACATGTGGTTGCAGGACGTCATGGACATACCACTGGGCAGTCATGTGGTGCCATATATCAATACTAGGGGTGACCGTGTATTGTAGGCAATGTAAACCCATACCATCACACCAGCTATGGGAGTGGTGTGTCTCTGTAAAGCAAAGGCAGGATTGAGGCGTTCACTACGGGGTCTCCACACACGAACACGATTGTCATCACTGCTGAGATTGAATCTTGATTCACATTGCTAAAGACGACTTGGTTCCATTCCGCTGCAGTCCAGTTTCCTCGTGCGCGACACTACTCCAAACAGAGGGTCGTTGGGTGGGCGGCAAGGGCAGAACACGTAACAGGCACCGCGATCCCAAATGTCCTTCAGCCAGACGCTTTCGAATGGTTCGAAAATACACAGGAGCCCCTAGTGAAGGTGTTACATGTTCCTGGATGGCAGCCGATGAAGTAGTTGGCTGTACGCGTGCAATTCTTACGATGTGGCCGTCTTCTCGACGACTGGTCTGTAGAGGGCATCTCCTGAGCCTGGTCTTCGTGTAAATGACATCTCTCGGATCCACTGGTCCCAACACCTCCTCACAATACTATCAGAGCGGCCTAATTGACGAGGTACTCGCCTAGATGACCACCCAGTGTCCATCATGCCGATAATTCTCCCTCTCAAACTGCGACAGCTGCTCATATTGTCTTCGAAAACGGCATAATGGCATTCTACCTCAGCTCTTACTTTGTAAACGATTCAGCACACTCAAACAAGCTTTGTTTACCTGTTTTATACACCACGGAGAAAGATGGTAAACGCTCTCTACCGGCTATACGTAATGCGCAATCACGCTGCATTTCTAATCATTTATATATCTTCCCGACATGTATATTCATGCCAAGTTTCGTTACGATCCCGCAATTATTTCTTGGTGCGCTAATTTTTTTTTGTCCATGTGTATATCATATCAGTGTAAATGTATATTTTATTTTTATAATGCCAGAGAATGTATTTTGTTTTGTTTCCTTTCAGTAAATTTGTAATTTTGTTTGAGAAACGCAGAGCTACTGTGAAATCCGGCGTATAACGTGCACATATACTTTCAAACTGCATTTTTTTAATTTTTAGGTGCATTATCCATATAACGCGTACTTTCTTTTTTACGAAGACACCTGAAATGTACGTGCGCAAAATGCCTTTGTGTTTTGAAATCATTTATTCGAGGTATTATTTCAAGCATTAGAAAAAAATAGAAAAATCTTTTAGATCTACAACCCTTTAAGCTCATTAGGAATGTCATTTCTTTTAAATAAACAGTATTTCGATCTATGTAGAATTCTTAATTTTATTTCTATGCTCATATTTTTTTTATTTTTAAACCTCTCATTTTTATATCCCGAGTATCACGCGCAACCGTATAAATTTCGATCTCATTTTTTTGTTTTCAAAGTGCGTATTATACACCGAATTTTACGATAGCTACAACACACATGCGATATAATATGTGAATCAAATGTTTTATGACTAACAAAGAACAAAATAAACAGGCACGAAGTTCAACTTTCGAAAGACCAATATAGAACGGTAAACTAAAGTATGGTAAGAAAAAAATTGAGAGAGAGAGAGAGAGAAAAATGTTGAGATTTTAAAATTCTCTCTCAAAATAGAGAAATAATAAAATTTATTACTCTTAAGTTCAAAATGAAACTTAAATAAAAAAAATTATATAAATAGAGCTTTTATTTTGAAAACTAAACTTTTAGCCAAATTGAAACAAAAGTGAACTTTTGCTACGACTTATATATATATGTATTGGATGTCCTCCACTGGCGTGGTATGGAAGCTCGGGAAAGGCGATGCCACTTTTATAATCATAAAAAAATCATTCTCGCCAATTTAATGTGATTCAAAAATAGTAAACGTCTTGTCTATCTGTGTGTTGTCTACTTTCATGATTATTTATTCAGTGTTAATTAAATAAAAAAAATTAAACTTTAAAAAAAAATTTTGAAATATAAAAACATGACAATCTAGCAAATTTAATGAAAAACTCAATAATAAAAGACATATCATAAGTGTGAAACTTTTTACTTGAACATAAGCTTCTTAATACTTTTTGTCCGCAATTCTAAAACCAATTATTTCAACAACAACAAAAACGTGGGAAAAAATATTAAAAAAAAGAAAATTTTTAATTAATTGTGGTAGTTTTTATTCAATGATAAAAAAAATATTTCTTTAAAAAAAATTCTCATTTGAGATTTTTTTTTTCACCAAGTTCTGTTTTGTTTTGATATTTGAAACGAATTTCTTGAATATATTTCCACAAAATATCATTTTTATTTGATTGAAATATTATTCTCTTATTTGTTTTGAAATACTGTTCAAAAGAACTTTACGCGATCCTTTTAAGCTTTGTGGTTTAGTTTATTTCAAATATAAGCAACAGATCTTTTCTTTTTCAATCCTCGTATTTCTCTCGCCTCTGTTCATAAAAATAACTTAAAAACAATTTGAGGGGTGAAAGAAAATTTTTTCCTCAAATTTATAATTATTTTCCGATAAATTTATAAAAATTCCTTTGAACATATATTTAAATTTACTGCTCAAAATTATTGCGGTTGAATTGAATGAAAAATACCTATGAACATTTTAATTTTAAAACTAGCAATATATATATTTTTTAAGTTCACTCTAACAAAGCAGTAAACTTAAAAGTTCACTGATAGTATAATTTAGTGTGATTTTAAACAATATTTGTCTCCGTGTTTGACAAGAAAATCTTACTTCAGTACGATTTTGTGTAAAAAGAAATTCAAAAATATTCATAAATAACTATACAAACAGAGGCGTAAAGTACACCCCCGCATAGAAAGGGGGCCCAAAACCTGACCGATGTCAAATACAGTTTAGTGTTTAAAGCCTAACTGATGCATGGGGCCCAAAACCTGACTTTGCTGGGGGGCACTAATATTATCTGTTCCGCAATTATATGCAAAATAATTAAATGGAACAAAACGGAGTCTTTTTTTCCATTGCATAATATTTAATTAAATATAATAGTTTATTTGACCATCCTTTTAGAAAAGTAAATTGTTGTGTTTGATCAATTTGATTTATATTAAAATGTATTTTACATTTGCAACTCGAGAAATCGTGAACAATTTCAATATTTAATAATAAAATTTAATGATCAATGGAATATATGTTGTGAAAACTCTCACTGGTTAAAACATGTTCAAATAAAAATACACTTAATTTCTTTTAACTAAAATAGCTCTCTATCCATATATTTTATAATCTAATCAATATTACACAAACATTTTGATAAAACAGTTTAATGTATTATTTTTTATTAATACAACATTATTTTTTGTTAGTTGGAATTTTAAAAAAATATTATTGTTATTTTTTAATACACATTTATAATACAGGTGATAGATAAAATCTATTTTCAGTGAAAATTCGATTTCTCTTTAAGTTGAGTTGGTATTCAAATCTAAATCTTTTATTTCTCATTTCCAATTACTTTTTCAGTTATCGTGTGTTTGAGGAATATTTATTCAATAAACAAACCCCAAACTACGAGATCTAATCTTCTGTATCAGAAAACCTGAAACTTTCACTCCAGAAATGTTTATACAGGAAAATATCCTGCTATTTATACACATAAATTACGAAAACATCAATTGAACTAATTGTGAAAATATCGTCTAGACAACATTTTTTGTACCTACAGTTATTGATATCAATTGAACCCATGAATACTTATTTAGATTATATGACATCTTCTCTCATAAAACCAACTGATACCGTGTCGATCAAACCGCATCAGCATGCTCCGAAACAATACCAAACACAAAGCTCGTTTCACACTAACTCTAGCAATTTCGAAGATATTGATTCTTTTTCTTAATCTAAATCAACGTTCGATACTGAATCTTGACTTACCTGAGCCTTGTAGATGAGCAAAGATTGGCTAAAAATCCTGAGGAGCCGTGGGTTTTGGCACCGGCACTGAAGATGATATCATAGGTACTCCCTGTGGTATCAAATACACTATGTTAGCTGCTACAAACGATGAGTCTTTTGATCCAACAGGGAGAACGCTGGTTGCCAGAGGCTTGGCGACGGGCAGTTATGAAATGGCGCCAAATTCAGTGCCAAGGAGGAGTGTTTGAAGAATGGTCAAGTCTGTCGATACAGAAGCGAACCATTAAGCCATTGAATGGCCTTACTGTTCTTGAATACAAATAAGTCAATGGATGGAGGGTTTATTACCAATCCATGTTGGTAATATATATGCTGTGAAGGGATTCGAAGATTTTGTTTGAAGTGGTTTCGTTTTTGGGGTGTAATATATGTCATCTCGTGAAGAACGAAAAATTTTATTGCCCCTAGTTTTCACTTCGAAATGTTAAAAAAAAATAGTTATTTGGTGGCGGGGAGAGGGGACTATCGCATGGCTTTTATGTATTATACAAAATATATTTATTTTCAATAATTTTGAAATAACTGTACACAGATTTTAAAAATTAATCGAATATTTAAGAACAATCAATTTATATATATATATATATATATATATATATATATATATATTATTTGTTTAAATTAAATAAAAATAAATCCAATAAAATTGGTTTTTATTCTTAAAAGTCTAATACTAACAATTTTTAAGGTTAAATAATATTAACGCAATTCAGTAAAACGCTTCAATTAGGTTAATTCTTGTTAATGATTATTTTACTATTACTGAATTCTATGAACAATATTTCTCTTGATTAGCGTCACTTTAGAGCAAAGATATCCAACTTATTTTGCTTGCACACCCTTTCCCCTCGAGTCCTAACTATAAGTAAGCGCATATCTATTTCTTTATATGTAATATTTCACACACATCTATTTTGGAAATTAACTTCAAAGTTAAACATCTGAGCTTGAACATTAAAAAGGAAATTGTAAAATAAAAATTAAAAACATATCTTTAAAAAATTAAAAAATAGACGGAAAATAACAATGTTTTTATTTTAATTTTCTGAAAACGTTCAACTGCTGCACTGCTCGTCATAGGAGTCGTCAATGTTTTCAGATACTTACAGAAATATAGTTCATTAAAATATCATTTAAGGTATCCGACTACGTTCGGAACCGGGATTTTAAAAAAGCGCATAAATGGATAATTTTCATGATATTTCGTGTCACTTAGATTAGAATGCATGTATAAAATTGTTTTCAGGACATTTTGACAAAAAAAGAGTTATTTAAATACAATATTTTGGCAAAAAATTAACTTAGAATAACCTTTTTTCAAAATGTTCTCCTTTTATAAAAAAATGCTTCTAAAATAGTAATATTTTGATTATATAAAGTAATGACTTCTCCAGAGAGCCTGAACTAGGATTTTTGAAAAATTCACATTATTTTTAGAGTTACAACCCATTGAAATAATTATCGGCTTTTTTTTTTTAAATTGCTCCGCTCTGTTGTCGTAAAACTGAATAAACCCACTTCTAAGTTATATATTTCAAAAATTCTAGTTGAGCCTCTGTACAGAGGTCTGAGCTATATACAGGCAAAATATTATTATAATAGAAGCATTTTTCACAAAAGGAGAATATTTTGAAAATGGGCCATTCTATGTCTGTTTTTGTCAAAATACTGTACTTCAATAGTTTTTTATTGTAATAATATTCTTAAAAGAATTTTATATATGCTTTCTAATCTAATTGACACTAAATATCATAAATATTATCCATTTATACGCTTTTGCAAAATCACGGTTCCGAACTTAGTAGGATACCTTAACATAAAAATAAATTTTAATACAACGATATCAATTACTCATTGTAGAATGGAACAACTACCTCTGAAACATTGGCTTTTCCTGGTTTAGTTAAATCTTAAATAAGGATTCCTTCGAAAATTTTCTGTTTTATAAAAACTTTTTCCCACACTAACTGAAAAAAAAAATTCCAGAAAATATGGTTATGTCCTAACGTGGAATTCCTGGGCTTTCTATGGCATTCTCATTGCTATCAGCATTTTATCATGAACACCTTAATTCATATTAGAGTTTCTCCAAACACAATTATCTCAATGACTATAGATATCTAGAAGTCTATGGGTGAATGACTGTTTGTTAGCGTTGCTCTATAAAGCAACACGAAAGCTATTGGCAACGGAGTTCATTATTTTGAGCCCAGATCAAGTGACAAGTACAACACCAGAGCTAATACCTCCCTCTCTAAACTACCACCCCACCCCTTGGGGGGATTTTGAACTTCAACAGATTTAACGTGCATCAGCCTCTCTACAAGGCGGGTCTGAAGTGACACTTGGGTTCAAACTCATAACACCCCATCCACTAGTTTGTAGCTATGACTACTGGTCTACCCAGGTTGTAACGGGTACTATTTAGGTTTTTCTACTAATTCTCTTGGGGAAACTATTCTGTAACTGCGATTTTAGTTATTTTAGTTTAAAAGCCCCTTTCCGTAGTGATGACTTGATTTTATGCAAATGTAACTTCTATTTAAACCCTGATGTTGAGTATGTGAATTGAATGTTTATTCGTTGATCGCTTAGGGAGGAATCTAAGAATAATAAAAGGTGAACTGCGACTGCAGGCTCGCGCGTCTTGAGATTAACAGTCGTCATAGAATCTACCAGGAATTGTGGAAGTAAATAACATTAGAGCTAACCGAGCTATCGGGATTCGAGAAGGATAGTCACAAGAAGCTCCAACTAATGCTAAGTGAATTTCAATAATCCTGTATATCTGATAAGTGTTAAGATTTCAGATTGCTCCCAGATATAATTATATATTTCAAAAAGTATTAAAAGTAGAATAAAAGTAGCTATTCTGTAAGGGCGTCCCCCTCAGGTGCCCTTCACCTTGATTATCAGCGTGAGTTAGAGATGTAGGATTAACGGAAGAACTAAAAGCAGACATGATCTTAATATGACTTTATTAAGATTTTAAACTTAAACTTCTAACAGATTAGATAATAATAATATATGTGAGAGAATCTACGGTGACTAAACACAAAATATATATAATACCTAAATAACGTAACCCGGACCACTATCAACAACAAACTCGTCTAAGTCTCATACTATCGCAGATCCGAATATTAAATATTCACTCCTACCTTAATGTAGTCTGAAGTAGCGATCACAATAATCCTAGATGAGTTTGCGTATTTACTCGAGTGCAATGGTATGCACCTTGACATAAGGGCTCTCTATAACGTATAATTTCTGTTTGCTGCCGCGTAACGTTTTCCAAAACCACTTCCCTCTTGAACCACGGATTATCATTACATTCCTCAAATTGCCACCCAGCTTACTCTAACTTCTGATATTTAAAAGCTTCTTAATTTGCCTCTTTCCTTCACGCTTCACTTCTTGGATTGATTTGGTTGGAAAAGTGTTGCCAATAATTCTGGCCCCAAAGAACCCAAAGGACATGTTAAAGAAAAGACGCATGAGCCCGTCACAATTCTTAAGATCATGTCTGCTTCTTCTCCAAACCCTCTTACACCCACGACCTTCGGGCCACGACAAGGTTGTAGGAGTCCATGGGAAACCTCGTTGGAAAGTGCTGCACTAAAGCAACATAATTGTCCACTGATAACGGACTTCAGGACTTTGAACCAATTCGAAATATGGATCAAATCTGAATTGGTTTCATTTTCCAAGCATCTACACAACTCCAAGTTAGAATGGCGAGATCTCTTTCGATATAACAAAAAAGAAACTTTTGTTGTTTTACCTGTCCTTACAGGAAACGAGTTAGAGATTGATTTCAAAGATCCGCACTCGCACGAACTTTGACAAGGAAACTCGAAACGTCGATCCCTGGTCTACAGTGATCCCACCCAATGGAGGTTATGGTCACAAACTCATAGATGGTGCGTCATGAGTTGAAGTCCTAGTTCAGCTGAGGACCCTCCATATAGATGGACTGATGCCTGTTAATTATCTGTCAAGGCTCAAAGTCCTCCCGTTGCCGTGGTGTGGTATACAATCTCAGGTGTCGACTTTGTGTCACTTGATCGTGATTCTAAATTACGAGATCCGTCGCCAATGGCCCCGTGTTGTTTTAAATTGCGACGTTAACACTTGCCCACCTATGTTAGAGATATAGTAATTTCCCTTTTTTTCCCCAAAGATATTTAATTTCAAACATTAATTGATGTTATTCTCTTAAGCAACCACAAGTACTTTTTTTATAAGCGTCAACTTATATTTAAGCTCAACTCAATAATCATCCATAATTATAATTGCTGTTTAAGTTTTATTTAAGATGATACTTAAATAAGTATCTTAGTAAAAAATACTTGCGTAACTCTTTGAGAAAAGCGTTTTGTAGTTAATAAGTGTTTATATTATTTTTATATTGGTCTTCTGTTATTTTTATTATGTTTGCTGCTATCATACATAATTTTAATAATACAAACTTCTTTTACATAAAATATACAGAATGTATGTATGAAATGAAACTGTTAAGGAATATTTTTCTGGTTGATCTTTTGGCAAATAAATTATGGTTTTTATATTCAACATGAATATCAAAAGTTATTGTTCTTTTACTCACAGCATAATTATTCAGCTGGAGTTATTCATTTATAAGTTACTTGCCATTACCCACCTACTTCGTTGGGTATTTCATGGTTGTATCGCTATATATTGTTTTGCACTATTGAAATATTCAAGTCTTAGTGTATTACACTTTCAATTGTATACAAAAGTATTCTTATAACCCTTTCCTCTTGGATTAAAAAGAACAGGACTGGAATTACTAAAATATAGTTCATTTATCTTTTATTCTCCTACCCCTTGGTGATCATTTTTCACAAAACCCATTCTTAGCGGATATCTATTCAACAAAAGAAACATATCTGCCAAATTTAAAATCTGTAGTTCTAATAGCTCGAAAAGAGGAATTTTTGTCTATCATACCCCTGCCTGCATCCTCTCTTGGAAGTCGATTCCAAAACCCGATCTTATCGGATCCCTATTCAGCAAAAGAAATACGCCTGCTAAATTTCAAGTCTATGTGTCTAATAGTTCCGGAAATCTAGTGATGAATGAATGAGTGTGTCGCTTTTCACTTACATATGTACAAAAGGAGAGCTTAAATGAATGTGTAATGATTTTTCTTGTCCAATTCTCTTGAGAGTAATTTATATTGGTCCTGATCCCTCCAGGACATTACGCTGCTTTTCAGTCTTTTTATTTACGGGCTTAATGAAAGATGGAACTATTAACAGAAACTTTAATTCTCAAAAAGTTAAACGTTGTTAAATTTTTGTAGTAAGCTGGCACTATTTTACATCAATTACTGGATTAGACCAAATGCCTCGCAAAGATTAAATCATGTGATATTTTAGAACATTCTAGAAGTTTCGCAGGTTAGAAAAAGCTAAGAGTTTTTGGCTGATAGGCGAACACTTTTGTGAATGCCTTTCAGCTTCCTCGTAATGCATCCTCTTCAAACCATCCTATCGTCGCCAAAGTAGTCAAGTGTCGTGGTCACGAAATCGTGGCTCACATTGTCGAGTCATGGATCCCCAAATCCTCAAGCAGCTGAAGACCTGTCAGTAAACCTGTTATGGATCAAATTCCTCGAGTAGGCGTGATGTAGAAGATAAAAGAGAGTGGTGCAGGCCTAGGTGCCATCCTAGTTCCATGACCATGGTTTAAAATTACGAGATCTGTTCCCAATAGCCGAATAAAGACTGGATGTGAGGGTGGTAGTTGCCCAAGGGATCGATTTGTAGCTCTAAACTATCTTCGGGTGAGCTCGGTTCCTTTGGATACTCTGCCTCATGTTATTTAAGGGTGCGAAAATTAAAATAAAGATAAAACTAAATTATCATATCATTGTCAATAAACTAATCTGTAATCAACAAGCTATTCTGAATTCCTTCGGACATGTCTACATCCGAAAAACCCACGTTCTTGCACGCATATACTAGTACTGGCTATGGTAGCCTAGAGGTTATGATCCCGAACTTGCAACCGTCGTGTCATGAGTTCGAGCCTTAGAGTCGCTGAAGACCCGCCGTGTAGAGGAGGCCGCTGCAGGTTAAATCTGTCGAGGCTCAAAAGACCTCCTTTTGGCGTGAGGTGGAAGTAAGGAGAGGGAATGCCAGGTCAAGTGTCATCTTCCTCACCAGACAGCCCAAAACCACGAGGTCCCTCGCCAATAGTCCTCATGCAGCTATGTAATGCGACATTAATATACCTGTCACTCATTATCTGAAGATCCGCCGTGTAGAGGGGGCTGATTCGCGTTTAATCCTTAGAGGCTAAAATTACTCTCACTGGGATGGTGTGGTAATCTGGAGAAGAGGTTACCTGCTCAGGTGTCGTTCTTGCCACTTGCACGTGGCTCAAAATTACAAAATCCGTCACCAATAGCTTTGTACTGTGACTTTAATATGCAATCACTTACTCACGCTTATATATTAATCTATACTGTTTCAATTGTAAAATATGCTTTAAAAATACTATATATGAGTCTTGTATTTTCATTATGAATATTTTACTTACTTATGCTCAATAGCAGGTTGTGTCCTTGGTAGCCTAGTAGTCAATATAACGGACTCGTGGCTAGCATGTCATGAGTTCGAGCCTAGTAACGTAGAAAACCCTCTGTGCAGAGGATGTCGATGTAAATTAAATCTATGTCGATGCTCAAACGTCATTCCCTTGGAGTGGGGTGGAAGGTAGGAGAGGTGTCGTCCTCATCACTTGACCACAGTTCAAAATTACGAGGACCGTAGTCTAGTGTAGATAAATAGTGCAAAGTTAATATTCTCTCACTCACTCTATATCAGATTAATTCTCAGAAAAAAGCTGTAATTCAAAAATTCAGACTTTTTGTACCGATAGAAAATATTACCAAGATATTTTTCATTTATAAGTGTCATCATATAATTCTTATATTCTATATAAATATTGATTCTTATGTGACTAAAGAAATTATTTACAATTCAAAGACTGATTTTCTGTATGATAAAAATGTCGGAAAAAATACGCGTTTTCATTTATATCATATTTAAATCATAATTTTTTAAACATACGTTCAAAAACACTCATTTTCCTTTCCAGTGAATTTTTCATCAATATTAAAAAAGTCTCCATTTAAGCTTTTTTAGACATAATCTCCAATATAAACATGACAATACGTAAAATAAACAAGCAAAAATAATCTCTAAAATTAGTTACTTTTTTTATTATTACGAAAAAAATTACAATATAAAATCTTCAAGAAAGACGGAAGAAATATCATAAATCCATTAAAAGTTAATTGAGAAAAAAAATTACTATTTAATTTTACATACTCTGCAAAAGATAACAAATGAATATAATTCCTTTCAATCCCTTTCAATTAAAGAAAAGAATATTTTATTCTTGTAATATATCGATCAGTGTTGTCATAGCAACTACATTTTCACTTTCCTGAAACTCTTATCTTTTTAATTAACAATGACTCAGACAATCCTAACCGAATTACTGCTCTGACAAAACAGAATCAAATATCCAAATTAGGTTTTTATTTCCATTTCCTTTTGATCCTTTATTCCAAAAACCATAATACTAACTTCTATGTCTAACATAATAAAATGTTCTAGGAAATAACATGATAAAGGTAAACCGATTTTAACTAATACCATAACTTGAGAGAAATTGAATTTAAAATTCAAATACAAATTAAAAATTGAAGTACAAATAATTATTACAATGTTGTTTTCGTATGCATTAAAGGTAGACTTTGTTGTTGCCAAAAGATTGAAATAAAATCATCTTGGAATTTTGCAAATTTCTAGAAATAAATATTTTGATTAAAGTGGCTTTTTTTAATTTAAACTTATCTCCATAGCTTCTTTCATTGTTTGTTTGTTTTAGCAATGAGCAAAATTCAACCTTTTTCTCTTAATTTAAAAATTGTTTGTTTAAATATGAAAACTAAATACATGAATAAAAACATTCTAAATAATCCTTATTTTCGAGCACTACTTAGTATAGTATTTTTAAGAAATTAGACAAGAATGAAAATTTAACAAAGATTATATCTGTGATCTTTACTGAGGAAAAACATGTTTTGCGTTTTTAGAAAACAAATATTTGTTTCTTATATTTTGTAAATGCGTATAAATAGTTTTTTAATATTTCCTGTCACTTGAATTAGAATATACATATAAAATTGTTGTAAGAATATTATTACAAGAAAATATTATTTAAATGTTTGATCAAACTACTTTTTCTCGACTATCTAGGGGGCATTTTAAGTCCCTCAGATTCTTCCATGGAGCCAAGACTTTTCCAATTTGCACCAAGTGCAATGTTGCAGAGGTTACACCGCAACATTTACTTGACTGCGTAGAATTGGTAGGAGAGGACCTTTGGAGAGGCCTATTTTGGGTTTCGATTTTTTAAGGGTGAACAAACTGATTGATATGGTCTGATTCAGACCAGTGGGATAAGAAAGAAGAAAAAGAAGATTATTTAAATACAATTTTTGCAATAAAATGAAGAAAAAATGGCTTATTTTCAAGACATTTCCTTTTTACGAAAAATGCTTTTGTAATAATAACGGGCTGCGGTAGCCCAGTGGTCAAGGTATCGGATCATGGCAGGTATGCCATGAGTTCAAACCCAGTACCACTAAAGACCCGCCGTGTAGAACAGCGATGCACTTTAAATCTGCCGAGAGCTGAAACGTCCTCCTGTTGGTGTGGTGTGGTAGTTAGGAGAGGGAGGCAGCTCAGGTATCGTCCACGTCACTTGATCATGGTTCAAAATTACGTGGTCCGTCACCCAAAGCCCTCGTGTAGCTGAACAGTGTGACGTTAATATTCACTCAGTCATCATAATAACACTTTGCCTATGTAGCTAATATTTCTATATAGAGGCTGAACTAGGACTTTTGAAAAACTCAAATTATTTTCAGAGTTACTGTTAATTGAAATTATTACCAGTATTTTTGTAGAACTTTCTCTAGTATAAATTAATCCACTTCTAAACAATATCTTTCCAAAATCCTAGGTGGTCGTGGTAACCTAGTGGTAAAGGTAACAGACTCGTGACCGGTGTGTCATGAGTTCAAGCCTAGTACCACTGGAGACCCACCGTGTAGGGGAACGATGCACGTTAAAGAGAGCTTAAACGTCCTCCAGTTGGTGTGGTTTGGTAGTTAGAGAGGGAGGTGCCAGCTCAGGTGTCGTCCTCGTCACTTGACTATGGTTCAAAGTTACGAGGTTCGTCGCCAAAATTCCTCGAGCGGCTGATAAGTGCTACATTAAAACTACTCACTCACTCCAAAATTCTAATTCAACCCCAGTGAAGAAATAGCTATCGTACTTCAAGCTCTGTAGAGAGGTCTGGGATGCAAAATATTATTATTATAGAAGCCTTTTTAATAAAAGGAGAGTGTTTTGAAAATATTTCATTCTTCATTTTTTGCCAAAAATTCCATTTATATAATTTTTTTAATAATAATATTCTTAAAAATTTTTATATGTATATTTTAATTCAAGTGATACTAAATATCAAAAAGTTATTCATATATATGCTTTTATAAACTCACGGGTATCTAAACGTAGTTACTCGTACTTTATCAGTCTTGTTTATTCACCAGTATTTATATTGATACCATATATTCGCAGTTTAAATATTTGCTTAAAAACAAAAACTCTTACATTAAAGAATGGGTAAAAATCTATTTTCGGATAAACTACATAGATATAAATTTAATACAGTTGAAGGTGGTTTTTCTTTATTACTAATATTTTTATTGCATGGAAAATGAATGCAATTCTATGTATGAGAAGTATTGTTGCCTGATAAAGAATACAAAAGTAATTACGATAAACATTCCGAATGCTCAATCAACTAAACATTATATTTAAATTTTATAAAGAAAAAACGCTATAGTGTTCAACTCCCATACAAAAATGCTTTTTAGAATTTTATTAATTTATCTCATTATAAAAATTTCTCTTAAAACATATGTATATATGTGCGTAATTTTACATCATGATGAAAAAATTAACTATGTTATAAAAAAAACAGAAATGAAATATTGAAAAAAACGTAGAATGAAAGAACAATACACAGACAAACAAAAATCTCATAAATTAAAATTACTGTTTTTGGTATTTAAAATAAAGTAAAATCTTTGTCAAGAGAAATGCAGCTTTTTCTCAAGAATATAATTTAGCTATAAAAATTAATTAAATTAGTTCGCAGAAACATAGGTATATATTGCCACCTAATCTTCTAATACAATGAATAACAATTCGTACTTAATAATTAAATATAATTATTTTTTTTCTTTTTGAATGTATCTAAAAAAATATGGTAAATAATTTAACATAACAAAGAAAAAGGTTGGAAGATTTCTTAAAAACACCGCAATTCTTTTAAAATGTTCTATGCGCTGTGATCATTGTTTTAACAAGAGACAAAAAACACACAAATATATTGTTTGCTATTAAAAATACTACAACAGGAAGAGAAAAAATTGCAGAATCTTATTTACTATACATAAAAAAATGGAAAGCATTCTTCAATTCTTAGGTTCATCGGGGCACTCAATGTGCGAAATTCAGCACCCAGAGTATGTCTATGGCCCGCGGTGGTCAAGTGGACTCGTAAGGACGGTGCGTTATGAGTTTGAACCCCAGCGCCACTGAAGACCCGCAACGTAGATAAGCCGATGCACGTTAAATCGATAGAGGTTCAAAGTCCTCCAGTTGGCATGCTGTGGGTGACTGAGTGAGTGAATATTAACGTCGCACTGTTCCCCTACATGAAATTTTTGGCGACGGACCACGTAATTTTGAACCATGGTCAAGTGACGTGGACGACACCTGAGCTGGCACCCCCTTTTCCTAACTACCACACCACGCCTTGTGATACCCCCTGCCTTGGGGTACCATCCCTTCATCCACGTGACCTAGATATGTAGTAATAAATGATTGATCACTCGAACTCTCCATAATAAATCTAATTTATTACGTCTCAATATATATTAATCAATGCAACACAAGTCTTACTAGAAGAAGCAGGTGAGGAATGATACGACGTATTTATCAATACTAAGTTAAAATAGCGTCTGAAATCCTACTCACTATCTTTATTATAAATTAACCTCTGAATCTTTATCAACAGTAGATTCCTTAACAAGCTAGAGTCCATTCTATAAATAAACTTTAATAATCAATCTGTTACCGATATCACTCGGCAATCAGCAACCAAGCTTTAAGTCTTCCTCTTGTATTCTATTCTTTTAATATTAATCTTCTAAATATATTATTATCCGACTTGATACAGCTTCTGTTCAACTTTCCTGCTTCTAGACGATTTCTATATGACTCCTATATATCTATATGACTCTTATATGACTAACTCGCGAATGCTAAAGCTCCAATATATGTATTACTTCACTAATCTGCATATCGCGTTTTCTTGAGAAGATTGGATTGAAATGCCATCCTCGCCCCAAAGATTCCCCAAGAGGATTAGTTAGAAGGCGCGATAAAGCCCCGTCACAACCTGAAATTCTGAGATGAAAATCTAGCTCAGTCGCCAATAGCACTCTTGTTACTTTAAAGCATAGGTTCCCAAACTTTTTTGTTTCATAGACCCCATGCCATGTTTTTCGGGTAATATAACTAATATTGAAGTTTTGCAAATTTATCAACTTAAGTACATTTTTGACACCATGTGTGTTCTACTACTTATTTTAAAAGAAATTTCTAACTGTAGGGAAGCACAGCGTTTATAACTTAAGGAGCACATGTTAATTAATTAAGTTAAAACTAAATTAATACATAAAATAACTGAATAACAAACAAATGCTTTTAATGAAAGGGATGAATCTGGTGCTTCAATAACAAGTTTTCAACATTTAATATCATCTAGTCGGGTTTAACCTTAAATCTCCTAAGTAAGTGTCCAGTTTTTTTTTTCTCTTTTTTTTTTTTTTGAGGTAGACTAACTCACTGAAACTCCCTCTCACTAAGAAAAAATTTAAAACTTTTTCACGATATTCCATAATTCACGTCAAATAAAAGGTATATATTTTTAAAGCAAATGTGTGTGTGTTGCTGCCATACGCTACTAAACTTTATTTTAAGATCTTTGTTTGGGCCTATTTGGATCAGTTCCTGTTGTATTATGATATTTTTTAATGCTACTATATGAATACATTTCTATTACTACAGAAAAAACGAAAGTAGGTTAAATTGTTTTGACAGATCGTCTGTGAAAAATCGAGAAAATTCGCGACGGCCAATATAATACTTCTTCAGCTTAACTCTGGAAAGAAATAATGAAATGGTACTTGTCTTAATAAAATCTATGTTGTCACCTAGTAACTACAAATTTTAACCTCCCTAAACTTAATAAATAATCAGTTAAATTGGAAAAATCTGGTTTCCACTAGATCAAATTTTTTAAAGGTTAAAATCACAGTCTGATTTAATGAGAGTCACTACTATTAATTAGAGTAACTACTATTTAATGAGAGTCACTACCCATTTACACTTCATGGACCCCCAAATTATTTTTTCGCTGACGTGGACCCCTTGCAAGTCGTCATAGACCCCTGGGGGTCTATATAGACCACTATGGGAATCACTGCTTTAGAGTATAACGTTAATAAACACTGCCTCATTTGGCAACAATAATAGATCAAATCCTGCTGTTCATCAAGTTGAACTGAGCTTGGACGACGGTTTGAATAACATCATTTCGTACATCATCAAATCTATACTAGAGTTCAGCAGTTATAGTAATGGCGTGTTAGTTCTCTCGGCAACACGTAATCTATTAACGGGTGCCACATCTGAAAATAATTCTAGCCAGAGCAAAATTTTGACGTCCTTTGTATCGAGGTAGGTCAGGACAGCACTGGTAGCATGCAGTCATACATTGTCTTATTGAAAAATGGCATAACACAGCCAGAAACCTTTACACGTCGACTATGTAAAGCAGTGCTTCTCAAACTTTCAATATGTGTAATCCAGTATTTAATCATTATTTTCATCTCGCCCCTCCATACAAAAACAATGTATTCAATTCAATAAGGCTATACTTTGACGCTTAAGCTACAATATTATTTAAACCTCGACGTTTAAGACGTTAATTGCCCTGGACGTATATATACGTCTTTCTGAAGTACGATTTTTCTGTGTACTGCTATCCATAAAATTATCCAGCTAGCGTTGGAAAGAAGTAAAAGGACCTTGACAGTGTTTGCGAAAGGATTTACTTATTTTACACATAAGAATACCTTATTTATTTCTCCCTCCCTCCTCCCCAATACAGTCCATACACGCAGCTACGTGGAAAACGGTGGCATTGAGGAGCGAATCACGTAACCTTTAATCGGCAGCTAAAGAATTACTCATAAACAGTACAGATTTCTAAGATAAGTGTTAACTTTTGTATATAATTTTATATATGATAAGTGCATGGTGTCAATGGTATTTGTACTTGTTTTTATCTTGGTATTTCTAAAGTAATTACAAACTACATTAGGCAGTACTGATACATTTATAAGTGTATTATATCAGTATAAATGTGCATTTATTTCTTTTTATGCCAGAATGTTTCTTCTTCCAAGATTTTCTGTAAATTAATACTTTTGTTTATATCTTTGGTTTTCGACTTTTCAATAGGCTCGCGCCCCCTCGTGTAGTTAACACGCACTTCTAGGGTGGCGCGTCCCACAGTTAGAGAAACGCTGATGCAAAGAAGGAGAAAGTAAAGGGTGTTTTTTTAGAGGTATAGAACTTTAAATTGCAATAAAACAACGATGTATTATTCGATTGACATGAATTTTTTTTTATTCGAAAGATAATCTTGTGGCATTACATTTTAAATATGATTTCTGGCATAGGACTGCCACGGCTGGCTCGGATGTAGTCCAATCTGGACGTCCAATTTTCGATGACTTTTTTTCAACACTTGTGGCCGTATATCGGCAATAACACGGCGATTGTGGCACGAGCTGTGTGACATGTTGCACCGTCTTGTTGGAAAACCACAACGCTTTCAATAAATCTGTGGCACATCATGATTGCTCCATTCAGGAATTCAGAATGAAAAAGTTAGTAATCATGGCTCTATACCGATCACCATTGACTGTAACGTTGTGGCCTTCATCGTTTTTGAAGAAGTACGGACCAATGATTCCACCCGCCCATAAAGCGGTCAGTTTTTCTGGATGTAACGGTGTTTCGACATACACTTGTGGATTAGCTTCACTCCAAATGCGGCAGTTTTGTTTGTTGACGTAGCCATTCAACCAGAAGTGCGCTTCATCGCTAAACAAAATTCGCTTATGAAAATCGGGAACAACGGCACTCTCGTTTTGGGCCCATTCGACGAATCTACGCCTTGCTTGATGATCGTTTTGATGAACTGCCAAACCAAACTGAGAATAAATCACTTGACAGCTGTTAAATCGGTCGCCATCTTGGAAAGTAATGCCAACTTAAACTTCTATACCTGGAAAAAAACACTCTTTACAAAGTACTAGCTATGAGATCAAAAGATGATTGGGATGTGCTTTCAATGGCAACCCCTACTTCAGATGCTGCACCCAAATGGCAATGACAAATGCTAGCTAGAAACGTTCATTCGCCTCGGTGCTTCCATACAAGAATAGATCTATCATGATGCTGTTTACAGAATCGGAATTCGTCATAAAATGTCTGTCGATTCATGATAGTCGTTCAAGACATCACTATAAAGGCTCCCGTCTAAAGAGGACGAAAGAATAGTACTGATAGTACGTGGTACTGATAGTACGTGGTGATATAGACGTCCTCGCACTGTCTTGATTCAGATAATGTGGCTTGGATGTACGACTCCACATTGAAAAGCTGACTAAATGTCTATTTTCTAAATCGACAGTAGCCGTGGGCTGTTTCGTTCCTGCATGTTATATTCTATGACCTTTTCTAACCTAATGTGAATTTATATGCGCATGATAATCATTAGGTTACGATCCAATATAGCTGAAAGAACCTATCTATCTCTTTCAATGGTTGGGAGCTTGGTTGGATAAAATTTTAGAGTCGAAACTGGGTAATTTCTACATTGTAGAAAATCTTGTTGTTAGTTCAGAAGAAGTTGTAAACAACATGGAAAATATTATTGATTATATAATCAGTTGTTATTTTTTATTAAAAAATAAATTTTTTAAAAATTTTAAGAAATGGTGGGAATTTTTAGTTGCCAACCCAATAGCGGGGATAGCAATAAAGCCATCTCAAAACAATCATTTTTAATTATGAACCCCGTGGCAGTGCGAGTACTTTACGTGAAAGTAGTTAATATAAAATAACTTTTTCAAGTCAAATGTACAATTAGAAATATTTTCTAAGAAATAATTATTTCTTTCTTTCTTTAAAAAATAAAAAATATATTACTGAGAAAAAAAAGTACCTTTCTCTTATTATATTTCAGAGAAAAAAAGAGTAAAGTGTTTTGTTTTTATAAAAATGTATTCAAAATATTTATTTTAAATGTTTCTGCTTGAATTAATATATTTAATTTATTTTATCGTAAATAAATGTTTCATCGTTCTTTTCTTTCTAACCAAACAAATTTACTAAAATATAAAATTAAACTATATGCATATGTGTGTGCCTGAGAGGGTTGTGTTGTTTTTAAAAAAATGAACAACAAAATTTAATAATTTTAACTTTCAATGTGTACAAAATAGTAAGAAAAGCATCGTAATGCTATATAATTAATTAAATTTATATTTCTACGCATTTAATTTTGTAGAGAAAAAAAAATTTTAAAGCATTCCAGAATTTTATTATAAAATTTTCATATTAGGGTTACTTCATTAGATACCCTTTTTAGTCTTACAATGTTTTTTCAAAAATCATTAATTTTACTGAAATATAAATATTTTTTAAGCTATATTGAATCAAATTGCCCAATCTCATATGCATGAATTTTATTACTCAATTAAAATTGTTCCATAAAAGCATCATATGCAATAAAGCCCGTCGACGGTTTCAATTATAAATTTTTAAGCGTAGATAATCAGTTATAGCTTGGTTTCAATCATTGTGCCACAGTAATTTAAAATTATTTGAAGGTAATATGTTTTTATGTGGAATTATATAATAAAAAAAATATTAAATGTCATACTTTTTACTTCATTAATTTATAATTCCAAAATTGTGATTTTTTAAAACTTTGATGTGTTTTATGACTACAATTTCAATAAATTTGAGATTTAAAAATTAAAAGTGATAAAGGCTTAATCTTTTTTTTAATTTTCATTCAGTTATTTCAAATTACTTCGAAAAATGTGGTAATTATACACATATCTCTCAGAGGGCTTATCTTTAAATGCGTTAGGGCTCTATGATCCCGTGGTGACCTATTAATCTTTTCCTTAGGGGTTTACTATCTTTGGTAAACGCGGGTGTCATGCCCCCTGGGTACCCTAGAGATCCTTCTTTATTTTCGACCCTACCTCTTGTCTTCTAATTTCCTTTCTTTTTTCCGGTCTAGATCCCAATTAAATCTTTTTTAAATGTGCGCGAATACAATTTTAAATTTCTTTGTTTTGATTGGATTATTTGTATTATTAGTTGTGATTGACATAGTTTTGTTTTTATTTTGTTATACGTTGATTTTCACTTATTATACATTTTTTTTTGTTTCTTTTATTTTTTTAGATGTTTTAATTGCATGTTTAACAAATGTTTGGTGCAGTTTAGCCAAAATTTGCTCTAGCGCAAATAAACTCCAGTTTAACTTACTTATATATTGTATAAAATAATAAAATAAAATAATAAGTTGTAATAAATAAAATAATAAAAGACAAGTTATAATTCCTTCAAAACTAAGAATGGAGGATTTTAAAACCTATAAAAACACGCCAGAATATATGTAGACATTTAAAAAGACAATAGACCAAAATGGAAAACTAATATGTTTTCTAAAGCTTTCACTGACCGGGAAATAGGGTAAATCTTGCTTTAAAGGATCCAACCTTCCGCATCCAGCAGAAAATTTCGACATAATAGTGAAGAAAAAATTTAGAACGAATAATGAAGCCAAGCCTAATAATAGTACGTGCAAGTGAATGGAAAATTTATAACAAATAAACTGAAATGAATGACTATTGTAAAATTGTACAATGTTACATATTGAAACAAATAATAAACCGACATTAAGATCTTGAGTTACCAAAATTCTTAATGTTCTCGAATAATAAAAATAAAAGAATACATATATACTACATGCATTATATATATATATATATTTATATATATGTGTGTGTAATCACATGTGTGTGTAAATTGTGTGTGTGTGTGTGTGTGTGTGTGTGTGTGTGTGTGTGTGTGTGTGTGTGTGTGTGTGTGTGTGTGTGTGTGTGTGTGTGTGTGTGTGTGTGTGTGTGTGTGTGTGTGTGTACCGTAAATCTACAAAAAAAAGGCAAACCAATAAAAAGAAATATAACAAAACAGTATTAGTCGAAAACAAGATAGCCTCATTAATATACGAGCAAACTCTTAGCCTTGGGAACTAAGACTGTAGGGTTAAACACAATCTTAAAAGAAATTTCGGGCTTCTCTTACAGAGTAAATCAATTTCATTGAAATAAAAATTTACAGAAAGCACACAATACAGATATTTTCACATAACCGTTAAAATTTAACAAAATAACATGTTTTTAGTAAGTCACATAACACCTGTAACCAAATTCTTAACTACAACTTTTAAACAATACACTTCGATTAATGGCTTCAACCCATAATTTGACACTTTACTCACCTCCAGTATAAGAAACCTCTTTCGGAAGTCATTCTTAAGGGAAAAAAGTCTAAAAAAAGAAAAGGTTCAAAGAAAATGCAAGTAGTAAAAAAAGCACTTTGAATAAAAATGGCCATTAATTTTCTTAATTACTTGTTAATTGCAAATTAAATAAGAAAGTGACATGACACTTGGCACTTGGCTTTGATGTGATTTAAAATGAATTATGAATGTTAATTTTTTATACTTCACGGAGTTTAAGAACTGGAAGAAACAGAACAGATCTTAATGTATTAATTATGAAAATTGCCTGAATATACAATATGTGCATTTACCTAATATCATAATTTACTTTAGCCATACGATTTTCCTATTTTTCTTAGATAACATCCTGTTGTGTACATAGTATACATTACTTAAAATAATTAATGAAATTTAATTATTACAAAATAAAATAGCGCAGAGCGATACTGAAAATTAATCACAAAATTTCACTAAAAAAGATGTCATTATTAGCATTTAATCAAGATAAATGTTATTTTTAAATTGAAAAACTGATTTTTTTTTCTTAACATATGAGAAAAATATAATTAAACAGAGCAGTTCATGAAATATTTGTATCAATATTTTTCTAACTTTTACTTAAATTACAATACTCTGTCTATAATATTCTTCTTGGAAATAATTAGAATAGATTTTTAATTACGATAATAATTTTACTCAGGAAATTTTAACAGTTACTGATAATGAATATAAATACAACAATAACTTTAAGAGAGTATGTATTCTTAGTATAATTATATTTGTTCATTCAAGTTAATATTAGGAAAAATAATTATTCTGGGATACATTTTTTAAACTGATTTATTTTTCAAGAAACTGATATTCTTGTGTATGATACTAGCCGTTACCCGCCCGCTTTACTGGGTATTTCTTGATGTTGTATAAATATATACTGTTTATATTATTTATATAAATTATTTATATCTAAGTCCTAGCACACACATTAGGAATTCAATTGTATTTAAAAATATTCATATACCTGTAACTCTCGACTTTTGATATAAAGAGAGAGAGAGAGAGGACAGAACTTCTATATAATTAATAAATTCTAAAAATTACTAAAATTGAAGTAGAATGATTTTTTGCACTCTCATAACCCAATAACCAAATGTATTTCCGCAAAACTAATTTTCAGAGGATCTCTACTCTATAAAGTAAACACGTGCGTGACAAATTTCAAATCTAAATCTAATAGAGCAAAAACGGAATTTTTAGTTTCAAAAATGGAATTCTTTTATTTAAAAATGGAAATTATTATCGATAACGCCACTTGAGGGGACGATTTTTGCAAAACCCAATTTATAGCGGATCTCTATTCCATGAAAGAAATCTGCTAACCAAATTTCAAGATTTTGCGTCTAATCATTTAAAAATATAAATAATTATATATAACGCCCCTTAATCTTTCTCGCAACGCCTCTTGGAATTGGACTTACTCAAAATCCGTTCTTAGTGGATTTTACTCCATGCCTACCAAATTTCAAGACTGTTGGTTTAATTTTTCCTGAGATATCGTGATGAGTTAGTAGCTTTTCTCCTTTATTTATATATAGATGTAAGTTACTACTCTAAAAGAAAAAATCACAGAATTTGCTTTGGAGCCACCTTTTAATATAGTCCTGTAGAATTGCATATTATTATATTACTTTTTTTGTAACTACGCATTGTAGCAATCTCGATAAAAATTATACTATTTGAATGTGTTTATCTGATAATTTTGCATAACAACTGATTGGTGGCTTATTAATGTCGCTCTTTGGAACTACACGAGAGCTATTGGCGACGAACCTCGTAATTTTGAGCTAAGGCCAACTCTTAACATGCCACCTCTTTCTAAACCTTACATCGTTAATAATATCGAAACTAATCGCGTGGTAAAAAAAAATTATTGTACAACACTAAAATTTGAATTTCTCGATATAACAATAAAATAAATATTATATTTATGTCATCGCTATTCAAAATATCTGTCCTAATCGTAAAATGTATAAGCTTCTACATGCACGCTTATCATGCTTAAAAACAAAAAATAATAATCTTACATTTTTGTTGTACTTATTCTATGAAAAAAACTCTCTATTTTCCCTTATAAATAAATATATAATATAAGTATTGGAGAAATCGCACAATGTACAACTGAATCAAAACAGTTTCAAGATTGTTTTAACTGCCAACCAAGTTCGTTTTAACATACGCCAAGGAGGCTATAATATTTAAGTATATTTTTTATATTTTTTGAGGATAAATAATATTAAAATACATTTTATATGCTATTACACTAATTGATAAAAATGAGTTACCTAAAATCCGGCGTACTTTTAACTCAAAAAGTAAAATCGAAATTTAAGGGTGCGTGTTATACGCCGGGTATAAGAATGAAAATTTTAAAAACTAAAGAAAAATTTAGCATAGAAAAAAATTGGACTTCAACATGTATCGAAATACAGTTTATTTAAAAGAAATGACTCTCCTTATGAACTTAAAGGGTTATAATGCTAAAAGTATACTATTTTTGTAAGGCTTGGAATAATGCTTTGTATAAATGATTGCAAAACATAAGAACATTGCGTGCGTACATTTCAAGTTTCTTCGTAAAAAAGGGGGTTCGCGTTATACGGCGAATGTACCTAAAAATTAAAATTTCAGCTTGAAAGTATGGGTGTGCGTTATACGGAGGTGCGCGTTATACGCCGGATTTTACAGTATTTACTTTTTGGAAAGCTAAAGTCTTATTTTATGACAATTTGAGATTTTTACATTTTCAAATTGTCTAGATCAGGGGTGGCGAAACTTTATGGATCTACGTGCCATTTTTTTCCAAAGAAGTGTTTAATGAGGTACAGACGTGCCACCAAATAGTTTTGATTCGTGATTATTGGGAAAATAATAAAACTTATTACTAAGAACACAAAACTCTTTATTTACTACAAAAAAAATTCCTTTTGCACTGTATAATTGTAAATGTTTTAATTATACGTGTAGTTCAAATTAAAGTAACATTAGTGTGACTTCTGTTGTGGCAGATTGTGTGTATGTGGATGACAAATAACTTATATTAGGATTGTAAGATATTGCTTTTAGTAGAATATATGCTCGATTGGAGTCACCAGCCAATCGGTTTTTAAGCAAATAATTATTTTTGATGTGGTTCACTTTTTGACAAGTGGATTTGCGATGTGTTTCGAAATGCCGTTTTACAGACGATGTTCTGCATACCACTATTCTAGAACATAAAACACACACCTTTTTTGTCGCCCTTACTAATAATGGCATATTTCTAGATTCCCCAAATTTGAAATTCTTTGTTACACTTACTATCTTGCCCTTTTTAATTTTTTTCGCTGAACTAGCCATGTTATAAATAACACTTAAAATCATAAATATAATACAAATAAACTTTAAAACATAGTTGTGTCAATGAAATCGACTATGATAAGCATAGACAAACTTATTGCAATTGTAGTCCTCGACATAACTAAGGCAAGACAATAACAAACGAGTGTGCTCCCCGCCGCCCCATGACCGATCACTCGCATTTATTCGTAATACTTCATAGTGAACTTTGTCATTTTGTAATAAAATGAAAACTATTTTGATCGCTGGCGTGCCCAAAATATTGTGTCGCGTGCCATGAATGGCACACGTGCCAATGGTTCGCCATCCCTGGTCTAGATTGTAATCTTTCTAAAAATACTTTACTTTAACCTCTAGGTCAATTAAAAGCCCTTAAAATCTTTTCTTAAATAATTGTTGAAATTAGGCCGCGCCCATTTGAATGGCGAAAAATGTAAACAA